>VXBU01013720.1:0-29468 GCA_013400315.1 Bombycilla garrulus | reverse complement strand
GGGGGGAGAATCCTCCCAAGGGGGGAGAGAATCCTCCCAGGGGGAGAGAGAATCCTCTCAAAGGGGAGAGAATCCTCCCAAGGGGAGAGAGAATCCTCTCAAAGGGGAGAGAATCCTCCCAAGGGGGGAGAATCCTCCCAAGGGGAGAGAATCCTCCCGGGGGGGAGCCCTGCCCCGCTCACCGAACCGCCCTGCGCCGCTCCTGCGGGTCTGAGGACACGTAGGCTTTCATTTCCTCTTTGGCACGCTGCAGCTGGATCTCCAGGCTCTGCAGAGAAATGTAGCATTTAAATACATGTATATCTGTGTGTATATGTTAAAATTGCCATTCCACTCCGCAGTGAACCATTCGTGCTCTCACCCTTTTCATGCAGTTAATGTAACGGTAGTTGCTCTCTTCCTGGGCACACTCCTCAAGAAGCCCTTTCACTTCCTGTGGGAAAAGAGTGAGATTCCAAAGGACATGGTGACTGCAAGTTCCCAGGAGATGCCCTGTGTTGCCATATAAACCATGAGAGTTAATCATAATCATAATCATAGTCATCATAACAATCCTGAATTTATAATTTCTCCAGTGTTTCTATAATTTGGGCTTCTCACAAGTCTCTTTTAGAGTGAAAGACAACTGAGTGGTTTTAGATTTGCTGTTTCAGTCACAGTCAGAGCTGCAAAATGGCTGTTAGCAGGTTTTTATTAATGCCTGACTTCTAACAGACACCTCAGCAGTGCTGCCAAGACTCCTGCTCCTCAGCACTTCTGAAGTGGCAGGCACAGCTGTGAACAGGCATTTCCTGGAACACGTCTGCAAAGTGCAGGTTAGAAGCTACAGACAGGCCAACAGTATGTCAATCACCAATCAATAATTACATAGAGGAGTCTGGAGATATTAGGTTGCTCCCATCTCTAAATGGTGCATTCCCAAAAACCCCAGTGGAATTCCTGTGCACATTGCAGGCTGCACAGCATTTGCAATTCCAGAGCTCTGTCACTCTGTGATTTTCAGACCATCAGCTGGAAAACTGAATCCTACAGTTCAACTCATGTCCAGCTCAGTCAGTGGATGTGATTAGACAATGTGGATAGAAAATGACTCAGAATTGTCTGCCAAGAACAAAAGCCTTGATTGCTGTTGTAAAATAATTCCTTTGGAAGATCCATTTCATACCTGGTATGAAGGACCCTACAAAGGAACTTTTAGAGCAGGAAAATAACTGTCTATGTATGCACCCACACTTTAAAGGTGCTCCCTGTTTACCTTGCAGTATATTCTTCTGAGGGAGAGGCCAAGAAACCAAACCCAGTCAAAATTCACAGGAGTGATGGAGTGAGACAAAGCAGGAATACAAGACAGTCCCATTAATGAAGTCTCACCACCAGTTTCAGTCATTAATTATCCATAGAATTTGCTGCTAATGCAGTGAAACTGCTAACTGCATATAAAGATTTGGCTTGATCAATTAATCTTTATTTTATGGTCGAATTCTTCCCTAACAGGTACTGTCCAAGGCAGCAGGATTTCTGGCAGAAGCACATCCTTGCTGATCAGAGCTGGGTGAAGCACCCCGAGTCCATGTGCTGCTGTTCAGGAGCCGTGTGAGTGCAGCCACCCCACCCAGCAGCCTCAGGCACGCCCTGTGGGTCACAGCGAATCACTGACTGGGTTTGTGCTTCCCCCACCCTGAGGGAGGGCAGGGGACACTGCAGCACAGCAGCAATGCAGGAGCTGGGAATGCAGGAGCCACCCCAGCTCACCTGCTCCAGCGCCGAGCGATTGGTCTCCAGCCCGGCCGCACAACTGTCATACTGCATCTTCTTCTCATCACACTCCTGAGTTAACTCCTGGGTGAGAAGGGCAAAAGGGCACATCAGTGAAATCCTCCTTGGACTGGCACCTCAGAACTGTGACCTGAGCACATGGCTGTGGTTACACAGGGAAGCCACCAACCCCCTCATGTTCTGGGGATTGGAGAGAAGGAAATTCCTTCTGTACCCTGCCAGGGTAACAGGGCCGTGTTTGCAAGAAGAAAGAACAAATAATTATAAAAATAGACATTAAGAAAGGATCAATATAAGTGTTCCCTATGAAAAGCCAGATTTCCAGTTGTGCACAATCGACCCCTTCGCTGGATTTCATCTGCTGACACTTTGAATGAAACCATTAAAAGTAGGTTTTCTGGAAATTTCATTGATAGATAAATGCATCCGTTTATTTAATTCCATGGGAATGAGCCAACTTATGGCAGCTGCAGGCCCAAAAGACTTTTCTTTCCCCCAGCTCTCTATAAAATTTTTAAAATAAATTTGTCAGTGCCACATTCCAATGCAGGAATTAGATCATTGTAGCCAACATTTGGATGAGAAGTTATGTGCAATCCACTCAGAAAGGACAGCAGTGGTTGGGATCACCAGTGCTGAAATACAGAAATAGCTTTGCAACTAATCTGAAACTAACTCTGCTTTGGGTTTGAACTATGACTTTTCACATTTTCCCCTGATGTAGTAATTTTTAAAATTGCTATAAAGGACTGAATTTTGTGCCTGCACTGTCAGCTTTTACAAATCCCAACCTTTAGCACGTTGCCTGCTGCAAACGCTGTTGACACGTTCTGCTATTTCCAGCTTTCCCTCAGAGTTGATCATGTCCTTGTAGAGCACTTCAGAGATCTGTAAATTGGATTTATTTGTGGGTTTGACTCAATTTACACAGAAAGGGAGGAGTGTTTCTACAAACCTGACAGTTCTGACGCAGCTGCCTCAGCTCTTTGATGACAGGAGCAAGGCTTGCCTTCTTCTCTGCCACCATGGCATTCAGTTTCTTCACCTGAGAAAGGGACAAAAGAATATTCATTAACTCTATGACCCTAATTGTACATTTATATAATTAGAGATGTGAAAAGAAAGGCAAGTAAACCAAAATATATAGAAATGTATGATGAAAAAAATGTGTGATGAAACCTTGATTATACAACTGAAGTTCAGGCCTGACGAAGAAAGGGAAAAAGCCCATCTGGCAGTGGGGTCATTCCCACAAACGAGGCAAATTCTGCTCCAAACATCCAACATCTTTGGGATTTTCCAACTAAGAATATCCCAAAGAAGTCCAGGGCACTGCCCATGTGCCAGACCCAAAGAGCTGAAGCAGCAGGGGAGATGAAGGGGATGCACAGAGGGGGCTCAGAGAAAGGAAGAAATCCTTAAGAAAACAAATACTCTTGCACAGGTTAAATAAAGCTTGAAAATGCTAAAACTGAGTCACTTTTATAAATTTAGACTGAAAATCCAAATTGCATCCACCTTTCTGTTTGAGAGTAATTCTATTTTCGTTACACTGTTTTATTTTAAAAGCGCCCTAATGAGTTAAAAAGATGCTATTTTGCTTTTTGCTCTCTTATAATGTTTTTAAATTAGAAATTCAAGTTCTTTCTTGCTTCTATGTCTATGTGGGCAGGTAAATTAAAACATGACAGTTCTAAGGGCAATTGAAAATCAGGCTATAAAGAAAAAGACCAAGCTATTTAGCTCTTTAAGCATGTTAAGTATCTTTTCAACAAATGCTTAACTCCAGTAATTTACAAACATTTTAGAAAAAGCCTCCATTACAGATTCAAACCATTCATCTCTTTCAAATAATGTGTCAAATAAGAATAAATATGAAACCACTTCTGAAATAACAAAACAAAAATCAAAGACAAGAAGATTTGATATCCCTAAAGTTTCTGAAGGGGAGAAAAGAAGGATTTATTTGTAGGATTTTAAAGAAAATAAATGCACATTTTAGTAAGCTTTGACAAGATTATCTTGTCAGATGTATTTGTTAGAAATGTTTTTTTATATATATGTATAAACACAGATTAAAGGAAAATTATAAACCCAAACAAAAACATTAAATTGGATTTTATATATTGAGCAACCAGATATTAAACTGAGGAAATGCAATAGTTTAAGACAAAAATCACCATTTCAGACATGTTATCTAATGTCTGCCCTTTCACTTCATCCATTTCACTCTTCACTGCAGAGACTCTTTCCAGCTCTTCCTGGGTGTAGCTGTATCCAGAGATTCCTTTCTTCTCCTCAATTGCTTGCTGCAGACACAAACAGTAAATGTTGGATGTGAGTCCACTAACCAAGAAACAGCAAATTCCTTCTTGGAGCCAAATACCGTGAAGAAGTGGAAAGGGTAAGTACTGTAATTAATTTATTTTATTAATTGAGTTATTATAATTAATCTAGCTTCCAGAAAAGTAGCTTTTATCTCATGCCTGAACGGCAGGACAATAAAAACCCTCTGTAAATACAATATTTGGTCATCCAATGTTCAGTGAGGTGAACAGAGTTTCCACAGAGTGAAGTGGGCTGGAGGTCAGGCTCTGAAGAAGTTCAATGTGTAAAATGTGTCTGCTGGATCAGAAGATGCAGCTAATAATTTTGTAAAGTATTTTGGTAACAAGAATACAGGGATTGGAAGAAAATACCACAGAGTGTTCCTGCATTTGGGATGCTTACAGTTATCCAGAGCAGAAATCCTGCTGCTGCTGTTCTGGCTTAGGGAACATTCATCCAGTTTTAAATTTAAACGCATTTTCTTCTAAATATTCTGGGGTTAGAATGTTTCCTTCTTGCCTGCTCTTTCTTTAAATATATTTTATAGCAGTAACTTGGATCCTGTTTGCTGTCGGTCATTCTCTAAGCCCTTACTACATCTATGGATACCAAAAAGTAATTTTAGCATCCAGCCTTGCCCTAAGCAGCATTTGTACAGATTTACCATCGACTTTAAACAGCAGGGTCAGGCCCCTCCGTCTAAAAAGAAGCTGCAGAGCAGTCCTGATGGACAGAAAGTGCAGCAGACAAAAATCCCTTTTATACCCCAATGGCTTGCAGGGCTGAGGTGACACCCGCTAGAGTAATCCCAGCAGCATCCCTGTGATGCTGCGGCCGTTCCCAGGGCAGGAGGGCTCAGGTTACCAACTGCTGCTGAATGGCCTCGTGGCGCTGCCTCAGGAGCTCCTCGGTCCTCTGCAGGATCCCGCACTCGGCCGTGATTTCTGCCACTTCCTGCCGCTTCTTCTTGTAGAACGTGTTCTTGCTGCGGAGCTTGCTCACGTACTGCTTGAACTGGGGGGAGAGAGAACTCACTGCACTTCCAGCACAGCAGGGCTCACACAGCATCAGCTGGAATCTGTGTCCTGCACGTGGAAGGTGTGTTCAGAACAGAGGGCTGGGATTCAGGATTCCCAGGGATGATTTATTTTCAGCTCTGCGTTTGTTCACTGAGCGGGATCAAGGGAAGCAGCTCCACTGCTTTCAGTCCCAGCTCGCCCATTTGCAGGCCTGAGATCACTCCCTTCTGCTCGCCACCACTGGACAGCTGGAAAAGTAAATATTCCTTGCAAAACGTTATGGGAGTCATGGATAATAAAAACTTAATGGAAAAGTAATTTGCACTTGTAACAGAGCCCCAGCCCTGCACTGCACAGCCCCAGCTCTGCAGGCCAAAATATGGTCACAGAGAGCAGCAAAATTGGAAGGGAAGAGGACATGGGAAAAGATTTATTTATTTTTTTAATATTCTCAGTAGTCAAAACTTGTTGTTCTCTTTCCTTGACTCCTGCAGACCTAGATGATATTGCCAAGTTTTCAAACCCAGGAAAATAAAAGCATAGAGTCCTTGCATAGAAACAGAGAAATGCAGTATCTATTTCACTCAAAATCTAAAGCAATGGGGAATTTATATTTTTATTAATGACTGAGTAAAATAATAAAAATCCTTACAGTCCAACAGCCTTAGGTAATTTACATCTGGACCCGTGTGTCCACCACACACGCACCAGGAGTTGAAACAAACAGGTAAGATTCTTCTGTGCTTTAACATTTTCCATCTCTTGTGGAGGTCTCAGCTCATATTCTCGGATTTTACATGGGAGCTCCGAGGTAAGTCACAGCTCAAAAACTGCATTCAGATCCAGAGATGGAAAGCAAATAAAATTTATGAGAGTAAATGATGTAAAAACAGGGTTCAGAATGCTCCTGGATGAGAAGGGGTTTGGTGTGTGCAGGGAGCACAGACTGGGCAGCCCCAGGAGGAAAATCAATCCCACTCCCCCGATACAAGTTTGAAATTCAAACATAACTTAAATTTCAAAATTTATGTTAATTCTTATTTTTGCAAAATTATCCCTCTCCCTTCTAAAGAACCAATCCAAACCCCTGATGTGACCACAGGCTAAGAACCCCCAGAGTAACTGTATGTTCTATAAAAAGTGTCCTGGGCAAAGTGCCCACAATGAAATCAACCCTGTTCATCTGCCATCCTGTGCAATATCTAGGCCAAAGCTGCCTCTCTCTTGCTACGCTCCAGAACTATTTTTAAAGCCAAAAGCTATAAACGTTTTTGGTGAAAGAACAAACCCACAAATTACTCAATGTGCTCTATGCAGATTGGCCTCTGTGAGGCTTTGGGATAACATCCTACATCCTGCTACTACCCAGGACAAGGATACACAAGGTCACCTGAGCCCTGGCACATTTAAAACAGGAGCACCAAATTCATTCCTTCTCATAGCAAATTCAATCATATCCTCTTTGTTAATACAAAAGTCTTTTTTGGTTTTTTTTCTTTAATTGCTCAGACAATACCAAGCTTTCTGTGGTTTCCAAGTGATTACAAAAATATAAATACAATCTCTCCAACCAACTGAGGAAAATCTAAGGGAAGCACAGTCATCTGTCTTGATGCTTGGGACATTTCATTTGACCAGTGGAATATAATAAAGAATGATGTAAAGAATTAAACTTAATATGTGACCACACAGAGCTATCAAATCTGAACGATCTTCTGTCAGTGTATCCCAGCATGAAAAGCAAACTATAATTCTCTTCACTTTTAAGGTCTTGAAAATAGCTCGAGTGGGAGGTAGGGTATTTGCATATTCAATATTCAAAGCATAATGTATTTTACAATGGAGTCAAAGGATCTTGTTGATTAATAACCAAATCCACCACTGTTCTATTATTAGTTGATTAACTTAGGACTATATAATACAAATTTCATCCCAAATGAACTACAAGTTGCTCACAGTGACAACTGAAATCAGTTCCTTTTAGCAGGTGGATGTCAGCACAACCTCTTGTTTTTTAAAGCAAATTTAACTTTTCACACAGCTTTTACTGCAGCAAACGTGGTAAAACAGATATAAACAACAGTAGGAAAGTGATCATCTGTGTAGAAAATCAATCAATAATTTGGCAAAATGTTCAAAAGACCTGATTTACTCCAAGGGCAGGACAGATTAGCCCCTCCAAATCTCACTGACTGAAGGCTTCTTTAGATCCAGGGCCAAGTTCTGAGCTGCAGCTCTTAGATTTGACTCTTCCTAAATCAGCAGCCTGTAGGGATCTTACAGCAAAATTAAGCTTCTTCAGCCTAAAAGCTACGAGTCATTCCATAGCTTTCCAAAAATTAATAGAAAATATAAAATACCAGTGTTTCCATCTGTGTGAGCATTGCTTCTGAGGATTTATGTACCTCATGTGTACGTGAGGAATCAATGCCACAAAACACTGCATTTGACTGTGGTGAAAGGTCTTTTCAATAATTCCAATAGTTCACAGAGAAATAACACTGTTTGGCCACATCACTTTCAAGTTAAGTGACCAAAGGAATCAATTTCTGAGCAGCAGCATTTTCCCAACTGCTCCCTGTGTCCAAACTCAGCAGGCTCCTCCTGAGGAGCTCCCATGGATCTGCCTGTGCAGTGCTGCTCCAGTCAAAGCCATGTCCACCAGTAGCTTTTCTTTCTCAAGCAATTTAACACAAGCAGTTATTTCAGCTTCAAAGATTAAATGCCTGGACAAGAACCAAGTGCTGGCACTAAGGCAGCAGTGGAAGCAAACCAGCCTGGAGCCCGTGTCAGAGACACAAAAACCATCCCAGGGAAAGTGACCAAAGATTCTGCCTCTTCACTTGGCTGTTTTTATGGATGACTGGAACATAACAAGCATGGAATGCAGATTATGGAACACAGGGAATGAAAACAGGGCTTTGATTTCTCCTATAACACAGGTAGGCACCATCCCTGGGAAGATTTCCTGGACTGTGCTCCATTTTTATTGGAAGAAAACAGAAATGCACCTGCTTTATGCTTCTCCATTTATTAGAATCTGGAAGAGGTTGGTATCACCAGATTCAGTCTCTCCACACTTAGTGAAGGAATTTCTATAACAGTTCTAAATAAAAACCCAACCAGGGATGTTGAAATGGCTTCTCCAGGGGCATCAGGTTATCCCCCCTCAGGAAAGGACATCAGCCTGGTGCCAGTGCCTTCTGTGGGAGCCTTGGCTTTTCACTACGAGCTCCTCACCTCGTCTCCTTTAACCTCACATTTGGCCCAGGAGAAGTTTTCACAAGGTTCTTATCCCATTTTGGTCATTAAAGGAGAAAATGGATAAAGCTTGTTTCTTCAAAGAACAAATCCCAGATAAACTGCTCACTTTGGAGTCAAATCTTTTAAAACAGTATTTTCTGGATTAATGCAGCAATTTGATTCTGCTATGTTAATCAAAAATATTCTTCATATGAAAGTACTTCAGAAAATAGAATATTAATTGTAAAAAAAATTTGTGTGTTGTGAAAGACATAACAAGGTTCCAAATAAAAAAATTCGTTAAGAAAATTATTTGCATAAGCACAATAACTGCAGAAAATCTTAGCTGACTATCTCTATTTTCTTTAAGAACTGAATAACAGATGTTTTAATTTCTAACTAGACTAATTAATGGGATACAGGCTGTCCAAAGTATTAAAATTCAGTTAGACAAAGTTCCTGAACACGACAGGTTTTCCATATTTTTTTCCTAAGAGGCTCTAAATTTAAGCTAGTACAGCCAGTGTTGGACAGAGTTAATAACTCAGACATAGAAGGATGAGCTTCTAAAAGATAAGAGCAATAGAACCTCAGTCTAATAAAATGAAAATATCCTACAGCCTGCTCAGGGCACAGCTCAGCCACAAAAACTCTTCCTTAGCATTTTCCAGGAGTGCTTCTGGTTAGGCAAGAAGTATTAAAGCAATCATTACTAATACATTGAATATTTATAATGAAAACCCATTTTCAGTGCTCAGGGAAGATGCACAGATCAATGAGATCCAGGATTTATCCATGGCAGGGGTGCTGAGGGAGTGCTCAGCTCTGGGAGATTTCCCTCAATCTCTGCATGTGTTTGGTTCAGGTGACAGGGAACTTCCCACAGCAAAAATCTGGCAGATTCAGGAGGATCACCAGTTTTTGAGGAAAAGTGGCGAGATCTTTGGTGTGAGGCTGCTTTCTCTGAACATTTGTCTTGTTTTCCCAGGGACAGGTAGGCATGGATGAGCTCTTGTATGGAAAAAAGATTCAACTCCTCAAATAAATGCATGTGCAAACCTCACACAAAGGGAGAGGATCCCATCCCAAAACCAGCCTGATTGCCCCTCCTGCAGCTCAGCACAGCTCTGAGATGACTCCAAATCGTTGGGAAACTCAGCGTTCTTGGGGCCCTGTGCTGAACTCTGGAAAGTACAATGGCTTGTGTAAAGGGCTAAAAATACCCCAGCTTTACCTAGGATCACTTGTAATCGAACCATCCAGCATTCCAAGTGTCAACATGTGATTCCCTAATTTTCAGGATCTGACAGCTGCAGTGAGGAGCTGCCAACTGTGCCCCCTGCTCGCTGCACTGTGATTGAAGTACTTAAAAAGACTTCCTAATCCCCAAAGCAGAGAATTCATTCCTACTTTTTTGTGTTTGATGTAAATGAATTGGTTATTCCCTGCAGTTTCTCCTGACTTCTATCCAGGTGTACAACCTCTCAAATCCAGTGGAATGCTTTTCGTGACTGGAAGAAAGCATAACACCAGCACCTAAAAACCTAAGCCAGGCCTGACCTTTGGTGAATGAAGGGCTAAAACCACCTCAACTGGAGATCCAAAAGCTGGCTGGGGAGCAGGAGTTAGGAAGGTGCTGATTCTTCCATGGCCAAGTCTTGAGAGTGCCATGGGATTTAAGAGGGCAGAGCAAAGTGAGACAAAGCAAAGATGAGAAATGCTGAGATTAGGAGAAAAGTAATGCTTGCATTTAACTGTAGCACTTCGATAGGGTTAAAAAATCCATTTAAATTTAAAGCAGCAAAGCTTTTTGTTAAAAACCTCTCTTTCTGCCTTTTTAAAAATGGAGGAACTAATGTCAAATGAAGAGGAAAGTGTAAGGAAGCTGTTGGCTGTCAGAGTGTGAAGTGAAGGTTGAATGGACAAACTCCTGTCCCCGTGAACTGCAGCACTGACTCACCAGCACATAAATCAACATCTCCTTTGCTATTGGCTCAACGCTGGAGCAGCAGAGCACTGGACCAGAAAATACAAATCCTAAAGCAGAACATACCAGAAACAAACCTGCAGCAGGAGCTCGGCTGGGAGAGAGGAACCCAGACTTTCACTGGGGAGGGAGAACCTGCTCATGGCACTTTCGCTTCATCCCTTCTTCCCTGCCAGCCCTGCCTCGTGTCAGCCCTGGCTCCTCACACCCCACTCTGAGCTCTGTGCATTTGGACTTTGAGGAGATGCAGAATCTACAGCACCAAGGCCCCGTGCAGCAATTTTGGCTGCAGCCATTTACAAAGAATTAAATATCACTGTCTCCATCTTCCAGATGAGGAAATCATGACCTTTGAAACAGAAGTGATCAAAAAGCATGAAGAATTCAAATCCTTTCCTAGTCTTTAGGCACAGGAAACACCCTTTTCACTGCTTTGCACTGGTGCCTGTGAGTACCACTGCACTTCACCTAAGGAAGTAATAAACATGAACAGGACATGGATTTATATACCAGTTTCCTTGCCAATACACAATTCCTTGCAGAAAGCATTCTACAAACCAGGAAATGCTTCTTATGAAAAGACAAACACTTCTGATTTAAAGCCAGGGTTTTGTTTTTTTTTTCCAAATTGCTCAGTCATTTATGCTTCACTCTGCAAAAGGAAGGCTTGAAAATATTTTAAAAATCAAAAGCAGAACACATTTGAACACAAGGAATGCAGTCATGTCCATAACAGATCTTGTCCTTTTTCTGTCTTGAGCCACTTCCTTGTGTCAGACAATTAACTGAAGTTTTTCATTACTAAGCCTTTTACAAGGTTATGAGGTTTCCTTCCTACCCAGTTCTCCTCAAATTTCTATGGATCAGTTCCTTGTCTCCTGAAGAATAGGCAGAATTAATTCTTACCTTACAGAGCCTGTGCAGATAATGTAAAACATATGCTGCTGTCTTGGTAATACATTCTTGTTGATTAATTAAACACTTCTTTCCATCACATGTCATAAAACACAAATTGTCAGCTTTCTGCTTTTATTTTTGCTTAAAAACTTGTCAAAGACTCCAGCAATGTGCCCAGTGGAGCTGAAAACCTTGGAGTGGAGAGAAATCCAATGCAGTGGGTTCCTCTTTATTGCTACCAAGGGAAAGGGTGCAGTGTGTGATGGGAAAAGAAACCAAAATCTTCATTTCCATATCTCTGTGCCATTACTGCCACCTGAACTCTTCATCCACACTTTCAGACTCCTTTAAAAGTAACTGATTTTGTGGAGCAGCCACATCCTATGGGATTAGGAAGGGAGTTCCTTCTAAAAAGGGCGTTCCCTGTATTTAGGAGTATGGAAAAAAAGCACAAAAACAAAGAAAAAGCAAGCAAAGAGTGTGTGCCTCTGGCTGAATGATGGCAGTGCAAAAACAATATGTGAGAGAATGATATTGAGTCACAAAATTATGCAGATAAAATTCTCTTTAGTTTAATGGCTCTGCCTTTAAATTCCCTTAGCAGGATTCTTCCCAACTGGGAAAAATTACTGGCTGAAGAAAAGTGAATTTATTTTGCTGACAAACCAGTACCAAACTGCAGCTCCCTTATTCTTTGCAAACTTCTGAAGCTCTGAAGAAAAAGCTGCTTTGAGAAGCAGAGCTGCAAATCTCACTGTGCCTGTGCCAGTCAGTGTCACAGCTGAACTTCAGGAGGGTCTGGGAAATTTGAGTTTTAAGTAAAAACTTCTGTGGGCAATAAAAACCATAGAACTAAGTGCATCTCTGCTAATCACTGGTATTATGCTTTATAATCATCCAGACTTTTTGTATTATTTATAATCATATTGACCTTTATGGTTAATTATTCACCATCATACCACTGGGATGATATTGCCATTATTTGGGCTGGAATGTTAACAGAAGCCAGCACTGAGTCCCTGTGTACCTTGCAGTGGATTAAGCAGAGTGTAAATAAGAGAAATTAATCTGAAAATAGATACAGATCCCTACCTCATCCTCAGTCAGGACTTCAGAGCCTTCCAGCTCGTGGGCCTGACTGCTCTTCTGCTGCATCTGCCTCTCCAGGCTGCACATCTCCTCCTTGGCAGCCTGAAGCTCTTCTGCCTTGGCTTCTTTTTTCCGGGAAATTAGAGAAGCCTGCAAGATCATTAACGTAAAAATTGCCTTGTTTAATCAGGAGAAAAATGATTTTTAGATAAAATGTAGGAATTATGTACAGCAGGTTAAACCACAACCTCATTGAAGTTGGCTGCAGCATCCCAACTTTTTTCAGTATGGATGAGGTTTCCAGCACAGCCTTTTTGCCCAGATTCAAGCTGATATATTTTACATTTCAGATTTACATTTCTTCGTTTTCATTTTTTCATTTTCATTGAGGAAAAAGGCAGGCATTTTAGCTGCTCCATTTCTTCTGCTTAGTCCCTCTTGGTGCATGTGTAAGATACACCAACATGGCTCAACTGGCAAGTTCTCCAAGATTTCACAAATGTCATAATACAGATTTTTATAACTCCAACCTACTCCAACCTACAGAAATATGTTACACTAAAGCAGAACCGAGCCACTAAATCTTGGCAAATAACTAGAAGATGATGAATAAAGCAATAAAGTACAGAAATAGTGTAGATTACAGATTATTTTTTTCTTTTTCCTTAGTCTAGAAGATAAAGCACTTAAAAAATAATATTTTATACAAGACTGAATATTTAACAGTACCTGAGTTATGACCAGAACAGCTTTGATAACATTAGTATACATTAGTTCAAGGATTTAAAAAAAAAAAGCATTTTTCTCTTGCGAAAATATCTTGTTGAAAAATATTCTAAAATAACACAACATTCATTTAGATGCAGGTGCAGGAATTTGAGGCATGGCTGGTTTCTTCAAGTGAAAGGGAAAACTTACAAAAAAATGAAGCCAAAACACAGCAGCTTTCTCACACTCAGCTGAGAGGACCAGCTTCCTCCCTAAATAAATCTCCAACAGAATTGTGCTGGGGTGGGAGCTCAGCTCTGCTGCACGAGGTGTCTGTGGTGACAAACTGAGGGACAACAGAGCTGATTCTTTTGTGAAACAGAACCCAGGCTCTGGCAGAAGAAAGCAAAGAGCTCCCAGCAGCAACCTCAGCTCCTGAGGGGGACCCTCCTTGGTCCCAGCACATTCCAGGGCAGGATTTTCTCTCAGGAAGAGCTTCCCTTCCAGAATAAATCGGCGTTTCACGCTGCGTGTGTGAATATCTGCAGTACGTATCTCATCCTCATTATTCCCTCCCACTGATACATTTCACTTAAGCCTTTTCATTTTTCAAGCCATCACCATAAGCATCATGCTGAAGATCTTCCATAAAATTAGCAGTGCTGCAGGTTGCCTGGAAAAGGAATCACTCAAGTTCCTGTGTAAGCTCTGAAAACCTCCAGGTTCATAAATTCTTTTTATAACTTGGGAATTTACTAAGACTGGACCAGCCAGCCTATTTTATAGCAAGATTATTTTACAGCCTCAGGATGAGAAATCAAATCATCTTCTTAAGAGATGCAAAGGAGGAAAAATGGCATTTGGTCAGACACAGGGAAGGGACAGAGCTGCAGCAGGCAGCCCTCATGCTGTCTCATAAGAATCCACCCACAGCTGGAACTTTACCAAAACAACTCCTGCAAAATGCCCCTTCCAGAACTGCTGTGATGCAAGGACAGCAGTCAAAACATTCACTGACACGACTAAAAGCAATGTTTGACTCAGCCCTAAACATACATATGTTCAACAGCTCTTTATTTTCCTTCTGACCTCCATTATTATGTATTTCTACTGATGATCCTAGATAAATCAAAGGAAAAAAATCAGCATGTAAACCAAACAGTGACTGATTTTTTTCTCGTGCTTCTGCTTAAAACACATTTTGTTCCTTCTTACCTGCTGGCGATACATGGAGAATTTACTATCAGTTGGCTCATACTTGATCATCCTTTTCTCAATAAGCTGATTAATTTCTGCATTGACTTCATCTCTCTGCAAAACAGAGTGGAAAACTAAGGAAACAGAGCTTGGTGTCTTTGTCTTCTCCAAGAATTAAATGCTTTGCAACCCAGATTTACAATCCAGCCAGTTCCTTTTTTTAAAACAGAGAAACAGACCCAAAAAGCTCTGTGAGTCATTAAGTATTGGCCAGGAAGAGGCTGTTTTTGCATTTCCAGTTCTGTGCCTTTATGATAAGGCAGAACCATGACGTTGGCCCTGAGAATGAAGTAAACTGGTGCATGTGGAGAGAAAATGCAGTGAGAAAAAAGAAATTGCCACATACTGAGTGAAAAATGTAATTTTATTGACATGAACTAAAATTCCCTTTCATTCAACCATTTAACCGAAGTTCAAAGGGAAGCAAATATAGATTAAGTGATAAAGATTTCATCAACACTTTGTAGAGTCACAGAAAATCATATTCCAGGTCTGTGGTGCCTTCTCCTCCTGCCACAACTTGCACTTGGTTTTCCTTAGTCCCAAACTGCTGAGCTTCATTCCAGCCAAAGTTTGTGGAGCTCTCAGCCCCACCAGAGTGCAGATTCCAGCTTTCCCAGTGCATGGGGACTCCCATCAGCCATGGAAAAACACAGCCACAGCAACCTTCCTTTAATTCTCTGCTGCTGCTAAGGGAGCAGTGCAAACATGCTGCAGTCCCAGGGAGCCAGACCACAACACAGGAACAGTGCTGGGCATCACTCTGGAAGTTCTGGGAGCAACATCCATGTGTTTGGGAAACTGAGAATCTCAAATGAATTGTTCAATAGGACTAAAAATACTCCAACACCTGGAAAAAAAAAAAACCTCAACTCTCCTGTGGATTTTATTCTATTAGTGGTAGAATAGGCTTGAATTTAAAAATGGCACAACAATTCCCTTCTGCGAATAAATTCTTGGGTTTTTTATTACAAAATCATGGTGGATAAATGCTTGGTGCAGTTCAGCTCCTTTTTAAGGCACTGTCATAATAAAAAGCCGACTTAAAAAAAAGAAGCTGCCTAAGGCCGTGCTGTGATAGCAGCCAAGTGTATGACATGTTTTTATTATCTTTCAAGAAGAAGATACTTCCAAAATATAACAAATCAAAGGTTACATCATGGAGAAAGAGTGAAAAACTTAAAGCTTTTTAAAATATTGCAATAAACCCAGCAACTCTCTTGGAAAAGAAATGTGCAAACCAGGGTTTCAAGCATGCCTGAAAGACATAACTGCAGCGACAAATATTGTTTTGATTAGAGGAATTAATCTAGGAAAGCAGAGGCTGAATCACAGAGCTGGTTTATTATTTCAGCCCTAATCTGCCATTTATTAAAGCTGTCATCCCTTAAGATGGATACTCTGTTTCCTTATTATCTCTATTTCATGGCAAAGCCTGAGCTGGAAATCCCAGGGTTATTAAACACCAGCTGGTAAGAGAAGACATTTAGGATGCAGGACTACTCTTCTTCCCTCTAACATTGGTGTAAATCTTCATCATTATCATCAACAGAAATCCTAATAATTAGCATTCCTCTAAATTCTTCTAGGACATAATATTTTGTATTTAATCTTTTATTTAGGATTATGTAAATAGGAAAACTTCATTGAGTTAATATATAAATGTACTTCTGTGGTAACAAACCCCTTTGCACCTTGTGGATATAAAAATAAGGGTTTTTCTCAGACTATTTGCTTTTAACTTATAAAAAAGCCTGGAAAGGTAAATCAAGTATTCAATGCCCAGATTTTCTGTGGTCTTAAAAACAAAACCAAACAATGCAGAGCCCTTCCAAACACTGAGGAGTTCTGAGCTATTGCACATGGATTAAGGCATCATCTTGTGAGGACACATCTCTCAGGGAATGCTGCTCCCTCCAGAAGCCCTGCATGGGCTGGGATAAACCCCCTGGATGGCAGAGGGAACTTCTAACAAGTAAAATCTGAAGAGGAGAAAAATCAGCCCTTTAGTGCTGAATTAACACAATTTCCTCAATAGCATAGAAAGATATCTTTGGTTTTGGGGTTGGGTTTGGGATTTGGTTTGGGGTTGGTTTATTCGCATCTCTTTTGCAGGTATTTAAAAAATACTCACAAAAATTAAAAAAATACTTTCTGGGTATTTAAACAAACCTTATCAGAGAATTTGCACTTAGAGATGAGACACCTCTGGTTTTACAAGTGAAGGGATGTTGCTTTGAGAATGAAACATTTTCTCCAGGATATGAAGCAGGGACAAGAACACTGCAGAGTCCAGAAGCTCAGACCATGCAACAGAGCACAAATGAAATGTGGCCTTGGGCTCTCACCTCACTTTCCAGTGCTCTGAGATCAGCTCGAGTCATGGCTGGCTCTGCAAACACCTTCTGTAAGAAATACACTGAAGTCTTTTTACTTTCCATCTCTCTGGGTATTTTTTCAGTTACCAGGTAGGAATTGAAATTTATCTCCTCTTCTAGCTTCTTCATTAAGCCTTAAAAACAAATTAAATCAGTGAGTGTCTATAAAAGCAATGTAGTAGATAATTAAGTTTGATTTCCCCAACACATTAAAGTATTTAGCAGCTGATTACAATAACAACAGCACAACATTTCAGTTTTCTTTCCATTGCTCAGAGAAAGGGGGAGTTACTTGATTTAAATTTTTAATCTGGATCTTAAACAATATAAGAGGATTTATTATGCACCTCTATCTCTAACATGTAACTATCAGCTCCTTGAGAGATTCTTCTCATTAATAATAAGTGAATCCTGTCTCACATGAAACTCCAGCTGAATCACACACAGAATTCAACACACACCACTGATATAAACAGCCATTGAACCTTTATCTGTAGAAAAATCTTAATTTGGCCTAGCTCGTTGATAGATTTATTATATCCTTGGAGAGTCATACTTAAAATAAAACTTTTTTTTTCTGTCTGGCATTTAAAAAAGCCTTAAAATGGGCAAAGCTTAATGTATGCCTGCTTTAAGGGTTCTTTACATTCCTGAAACACAGATTGCCTCCCTGTAAAGATTTCTTCTTGAAAGAACAAACACTTAATCTCAGGACAGTTTATAGACTGAGACTGCAGGAAATAACAATCCAGTAGAAAAAAGCAGCCCCGTTTCTAAGCTTTGCTGGACACCAGCCTGAAGCACCTACACCTTTCCAGGCTTAGGAGGACTTGGCTCTTTCTAGGCAGGGTAATTCAGGCTCCTTAACAGATCATTTATAAATAAACCCAAGTACGTGCAGATAAGAACAATTCACAGATAGAAAAATGCAACAGAATAAAAGGAAACATCTATTTAAATTACACTGCACAGTCTCCACTGACAACAGGCAATAATTCCTCAGACACAACTGTGCCAAGGACTACAAGACTTGGAAGCTGCATGTCAGATGAGAGTGGGAATGGCTATTTCAGAGTATTTTTCATGATTTAGGTGGTCCAGGGTCTTTTTAGTTTTCAAACAACTTGCTAGGGTTGGATTTTGGTTCTCTCAATATTAGGGAGAAGATGGAATTGTGATGAAATGCCAAGGAAAACAAGAAGTTCACAATCTCCATCTCTTTCATTTACTGCACAAGCAGAGAGAAGTTGAGCACAGAGATACAAAAGTGTAGTTGATGCTGCTGAAACAGAGATGGGAAAGGATGTAGATGAAAACAGCTTTTGGTTCTCAGGCTAAGAAGCCTGACTGCCGAAGGGAAAGGTCAGAACAAAGTGAAAGAGCCCAGGAAAAGGGGCCCTCGTTTTTCTGCTGCTATTTACCTCCAAATCAGTGTCCTGAGAGATCCTCCTGAGCCCTGCTCCCAGCCCACTCTGACAGGAAAGCTGCCAGAAGGGAAATAAGCCATCAGCTCTTGAGAAAACCTCAAGAACTGGGAGAAAAAACAGGCCCTGGGGAAAGCAGCGCTGCCAAGGAGGTCGAGTCAATGCAAACTGAAAATTAGTGGGAATTCCTCCTTCCTAGTTTGTTGATTTCTGTGTTTATGGAAAGCAACACTACCACAGGACCTTTTCCCCTTCGTGGAGGGGTCATTTATCAAACAAACAGCCCCAGACTGGTTTTGGAGCGGGGGAGTGGAGTTCCTCTGCCTGTGGGACAGCCATCGTGCACTTGGCACTGAGCTGCGCTCTGGGAACCACACTGGGACTTACTGGGAGACATTTCCCAGGATTTACCTCCAGGAGAACTCAGTTCCAATCTTGCTCAGCCCACAACAGAGCTGGGCAGGAGGAACCACACTTCAATGTCTCACTAGAAATCTCCCACCTCTGCAAATGCAGCAAAGCTTCTTCCCACGTACCCTGTGAGCTGAATTATCACCTCAGAACCGACTGCAGCACCACTCCCAGTCTGATATTTATAACCAACATCTTAGGTGCGGAAATCAGTTACATTATTCTGATGATAAGATATTAATATTTTAATTAAATCAATTTCTTGAGTTTTGTAGCAGCAAAGAAACCTATACTTGATTCCTTGTGCTACTCCAGTTTTCTGATAAAAATGTACAGGCTGAAGTGATTTGTTGTAGATATGACAAGGAACTTAGCAAAGAACCACAAGAGCTTTGATAAGAGCAGAGACCTTTTGACTTCATGGGGTATAACCTTGATCACAATCTGATTTATTTCTCAAATAACCTCGGAGCTGCTACCAAATCCTGTTACCCTCTGAGTGGTTCTGTGTTGTGCTGAGCCCTAACGGAGCAACAAAACGAGTTAAAACTTGATTTCCTGATGGGGAAAGACACGATGTCAACATCCCTCATGAGTAATATCATTTCTTTCCTGAATACACTGAATATATTTTTCCTCCTGTACAACTCAACACACGGAGAAGTAACTACCTAAGAGCTGCTGAACAGAACCTCAAAAAACAAAGCACACAACAGCTCCTGGTTTGGGGTTTTTCTTCAGTGAAAAACATTCCTTTGCAAATTCCCAGGCTAGAGAGGAAAAAAGGCCAGCATACTTCAGATCTTTCCATTACACATATAAATTCTGTTTTTAATATTTCAACATTGACTTACGGTTACAAAATCTACACACGTAAGTGGCACAGAAATCTGGCTCTGTGCCCTCAGGTTATTTTAGCAAGTTCTGCCAACCACGTATTTACATGTGGAGAGCTATTCAGAGCAACTCCTCATGTTTTCCATTCAAATTTTTTTATTATTATAAAGAGAGGGATGGGAGAAGGAGTTTATTCGTGCTTGCTCGGTCATGTAGAAGAGAGGCAATTTTCTCTGCATAATTCTGTTAATGGAGCTAAAACTTGATTAGCCTTGTGCTCAAAATCCCACTGCTTTTCTCTCTACAGGCTGCCAACTGGGCATCCTGGACCAGAATTCAGTTTTGAAAAGGGGGAGCAAGAGAGAGGGACACTCATTTCATAGACTTTCTGTTTAATTTGTTTAATATCACATGGGAAGGCCATGACCAAGTCTAGAACAGACCTCCAGCACCAAATCCTTCCCTTTCTTCAGCCACAAAGAGAGGGCTGAAATGATTTCCTCCACAGCTTCCAAGAAACCACTTGCACTTTCCCCCTCTCAAACAGAGGCCTGGGACATGCAAGCACTGGCAGATCAATCATCCCTTCCATGTATCTTTGAAAAACCAAAAAGCTTCCTGAATTTGTGATTCTAAGTTCTGCTTTGCATGTTTATAATTATTATTTGAGATCTTTGAAACCTCTCTGACCTTTCAGTGCCCAGGGCTGAAGGGCTGGATGTGCCAGAGCCAAATCCAGGGGCAAAGAAACTCTCCCCGGCATTTTCTCCCAGAAATAAAAGCAGGGAAGGCTCATCCATGGCAGTGGGAGCTTCCCACACCTGATCCACAAATTCTTCTCAGGCACTTCGTAGGAAACAGCCCCACATGCCATAAATACATTGCATATACATTATTCCTGGAGGAATATCCTGGAATTTGGCTGTTCCTTAAATTAAATACTGTTGGCATGGGCTTGGCTTCCCAAGTGATTCTGGTCACTTGGAATCCACAGTCTCCTCATTATTCAGCCATTTCCTATTTTTATTTCACCAGTGATCATTTGCTATTTTCTTTCAGGAATCTGGTGTAAATACCAAACACAAAAAGAGCCAAACACCCACTTCATTTCTCTAAACCTTCCACTAAACTCCTTTTATCCTTTAACAGAGACCATGTTGAATTTTTGCTGCCTTGTTTGTTCAAAAGAATTAATGACCTTAAAAAAGTCAACCACAGCAACACCATCAATCTCACCAGCCAGACTTGTATTCCCATCACAGATATCAAATTATCTTAAAAGTGCTTTACCACAGCCTTGCATCTCGACAATGACTTTACAACAAATAAAATAATTTGATGATGAAATAAAGTTCCACCTAATCCAGTCTCCTTTACCAAATACTTCTAAAACTTTAATTGCAATGTGGTCTGCAGTGTTGGAGGAGATAATTTAAACTTGAAATTTTAGGAAAAGATCCCTGTGTGGAAGAGAAAAATATTATTTTTTATACCAAATGGAATATTTAAGTAATAGGTTCCTAAATTTCTAAATGAATCAAGAATGAAATAAAATAGGCATCTGTACAAAGCAATTCCTCTTTGACAAGTATCTTTGAAGTCCTCAGTGTTCTAAATCTATTTCTACATATTAACTTAATGAAGTTTAGAAATTACACATTTTACTGTTCATCAACAAATCATTTTAACACATTATTTTAATCAGTATTTTCAAGCTACTCATTCACTTCTTCATATTTCTGCCAGTAAAGTAACCAGTAATGTCCTCTAAAATGGACAGAGACCAAGAATTCAGTGATTTGGTTTGTTTCTTCATGTTATCAATTTCTGTTTGTGCAGCAGAGATACTCAAAGCAAAATTCTATCAGTCCTGCAGAGTGAGTTGGGTTGTGGTTATTCAGAGCAGAGGCCACTGTTAATCAAAATACTGTTCATATTCAACACAACAAACACCACAAAAAAACTCTCCAGAATATGAAAATTCATGTTACTTACTGCTACCAGCTGCAAATCCCTCTCTAGTTAAACAATCTCCTGAGTAGTACTGGAGTTATTAAACAGGGAAAGACTGAAGTTAATAAACAGGGGAGGACTGCAGTTAATAAACAGGGAAGGAGTGTTCTGTGAACCAGCAGCATCACTTCCAGCTGTTCTGTAACAGCTCATAACAATTAATGGTACAACAGAAAGTCCAAATATGATGTTTCTAAGAGTTAAAATCCTACCAACCACAAGCAGTATTCTCCTGGCACAGCTCAAGCAGGCTGATGCTAATTGCATGCTAATGATACTCATGAATATGTGCTGGGTGCATTCCTTGCAGAGTTCCTTTACATTTCTTTAAATATAAAATTCATTATAAAGTGAAGTCATCAAATCCATAAGACAAACAACAAAGCTTCTGCTCATTGGCAACAACTCTGAACACTTTATCTTGTTTAGGAAGTAAAAACACCTGAAGTATTAGAAATGCAAGAAGTTTCCTTTAAAGGGAAGGATCTGACGTGCAGTGAAAATCCAGCTGTTGCACTGTCAGCAGACAAGGCTCCAGTGATACCAGGAGGCAGCTGAGGTACCAAACTGCAGCCAAAGGGAATGAAAATAAAATAAACTGTGCAACCTTCTAGACCAACAAAGCTTTTAAAATAAATGGAACCTATTCAGCGCACTGTGGTCACCTAATTTCAATTATTAAAAAAACCCCACAGTTGCCATTCTGTAATTGCTGCTATAGGCAGTGCCTTTGTAACTGGGGAAAGCAATTACAAAGCTGAGTCCTGAGTCTTTGTTTGGGCAAGATTTCAGCACAAGTTTTCTTAAGTAATGACTCCAAGCTTTGATTGGGAACATCTAAATACTTTTTGTTTTTTTCCCTTGCAAGCAGGACTCGAGATAAGGAAATTAAATACGTTAACTTTATTTTCATCTCAATGATTAAATGACATATTTACTGGCTTTTTATTATGTTACCTTTGCTTCTGTGAACTGAACCCATCGAGTTTCCATTGGACTTAAAAAAACCCAGGAACTGAAATAGAATTGTTGACACAGCTTTGCTGTATAAACTTTCTGATAGCTACTGCAAAAAAGGAACAGTTATAAAATCCACTGCAAGTCCCTGTGAGATGGTTCAGATACTCCTTTAGTTCCACTTGTGGTTCAGTGGCCGATGAGAATCATTAAAAAATCAAAGTCAAACTATTAGAAAGCAATAACAATGCTACGAGGTGGTGACTGAGAAAAATCCTTTAACTCAGAAGAGCTGCCAAAGCAGTTGTGATGCAACTGAAACAGCAAATGTTCTTGAAAGAGTGGGACAGTGACTAGGTTTACTAATCTTAAATTCAGAAGCAGTCAGATTCTATCATTTTGGAAGTAATTTATACACCATTCTGTGGCATGCTTTGCACCACACCAAGCCAGGATGTGGCAGGAAAAGCCCTACTCACCTTCAGGTTTGGAATCTGCCACCACGTGCTGCATCTCCTTCAGCTGCACCTGGGCTCTCTGCAGCCTCTGCTCCGCGTGGAACAGCTTTGGAGAGACAATGGGACACACACGGGGTCACTCCTGGGAAATCCACGTGCAAACAACTAAACCAACAGAGCCCAAAGATCCCCAAACACAAAACATGGCAGCTCTAACGTCCGGGGATTTTCTCTTTCACAAGGGAATGTGCCAGACCAAATTTTCAACACTTCTACTGGGTTTACTTGATATTCCCTCCTGTTAATTGAGAAGTGTTCTTGTTCTCTCAATGATGTTTTCTCTGATGGCAGAAATTCATCCAACAATTTTCGACCAAAAATACAAATGGCTGGAGCACTACAACAACAGCAGAAGGCAGCAGGAATCAGGATTGCAGCAGATAAAACTCTCCTTATCCTGCAATGCAGCTGAGTTGTCACAGCAATCCACTGTCCATCCCAAGAGCAGGCTGGAAAGCTTCCTGCCAAACAAGCCCCAGCTGATTTGCATTTGTGTGACTTAGAGAGATGTGTTGTAAGAACTGGAATTAACTGGACATCACATTCATTTTAGTCATGACCTTCCTCAGGGCCAAACAAAGACTCAACAGCCTGAGAGGCCACTGATTCCCACTGATCCCACATCCAGACAAAGGCTGCAATATAACAAATCTGAGGGCTTTTCCATTTTAATAGCGTTGAAATTCAGGCTACAGAATTTGGTGAGACAGTGTAACAAAATGGCACTGGATTCTATTGAAGTATCCTGTTTTGGAATAGGACAGGAATAAAACCCACCCTGACACCTGGATGTCAGCTGCTCCCAAGGCTTCTCCAGACATCATTTTTCCCAGATTCAGGGGCTTAAATCCCCAAGTTGCTCCTGAATACACACTGCCCCCACCCAGGAAAAAGATGAGGTACTTGCTGTGTTGCTCAGCCCCTGAAATCTTCGTGCAGATCACAGAGATAGAAATCAAACCAAGGAAACATTTGCTCACTACCATAAATACGAAGAGTTCCCTTCGGGTGCTCCAGCAGTAAATCATGGAACATTTCCTGGGAATGCTAAAGGATGATGTCACTGGGAGCTGAGGCAGCCAAGTACCTTCACTGTGGTGTTCAAAACTTGCAGGGTCAAGCCTCTCCCCTTCAAATATACATAGATCTTTTAAATGGGATTTCATTTTCTGGGGTTGGGAGAAACTCTCCCAGCTACTGTTTCTGATGCATTTTTAAAATGCACGATACCCAAACTAACACCAGCAACTCTTTATTTGGACAGGTATGTTGTTATGCCAGTACCTGACTTTTTTGTTCTTGTTTCTGTTGAGCCAGAGATTCTTCTCTCTCTTTCTCTAAGCGAAGCTGTCTTGCTATTTCAAGCATCCGTTGATGATTTTGTACTGTCTCCACCTACAGCAAGTGGATAAATAGTGCATGTTGCTGTCAGATAGCTGAGAAATACATTAAAGGGATCATATGTCTCACAAGCCCACTTTGCACTTCCCTTCCATACACATTACTACCCAGAAATGACAGCAAAGTACTGGACTGGAGATTCTTAAAAGCTCTGGATCAACGCCTGGGGAGATTCCCTGTAGGTCAATTAGTTACTTGATTCCTTCCTAGACATACAGTGTGTTTATCTTAATCCTTGTTTGCATTCCAAAATCAGAGTTGCAGGCCAAGGATTATGACACTGAAATGTAGGAGTGTTACTTCTCTTATTACCCTCTTCTTAAGACGCTCTACTCTTTTGGCCAGTTGATCTTTCTCGTCCTCCATTGCACTGATGTCCTAAAAAGCAGGAAAAACAGATAAAGAAATATGAATTTATTTCCCATGTATATTGGATTGGACTAAATTCTCTTCAAATTAAGATGAAAATCAGATTTCTTCCCTGAACACACGGAGGCGGTTATAATTTTATTGATCTATGATCAAACATCCAGGATTCCAATCTCTCTTCTCTCTTACTTCCCCCACAGTTCCCACTCTCTTTATGCTAACATTCTTCATCTGCATCCTTGAGTATTAATGTGAACATTTAAAATAAAAGCAGGTGGATTTCTCTAAAATAAAAACAAACAAACAGAAACCACCAAGGAAAGAATCAGCATGAATTCAACATCTGATGCAGTCTGACATATGTTCTTAATGCCACCAGCATTACCCACTTCCTGGCAGACCAATTTGCATGAAGTTGCTTATGAGCGATGTCTGCTGCCATTTTTTGTTTTAAAACTGTCTTAAAAGAATCACTTTCTAGTGCTGAAACATGTATCTGATTATTATTATTCTCAGACAACAACAACAGGGCTCCACAGATTGATAGTTATGAGACAAAGGGAAATGATTTCTTCAAATGTAAACCTTATCTCAACATTTGCTTGGCTTGTCTGTGTGTCCACTGGAAAGCTGTACACAAGCTAAATTATTTTGCTGAAACAGAGCAAATATCTCTAGTTAACACTTGAGCCACGTGGGTTCATAATTTCTGTTGACTTAAACTCTTACTTCATTCAACACCCTCTGGAATTATTAGCTGCTATCAGGAAAGCAAAAGGCTTTGTATCAGACTAATATTTGGAAATCGTGCTGCACAGAGTCTTGGCAGCCTGGTTCCCCAACCTGCTCCAGAAATCTCAGCTCTGAACACGAGCGAGGACTTTGTGTTTGCCAACAGAGTCAAGAGGCAGCTGCAGTGCCCACCAGCTCTGGCCTCAGCTTTCACAGCGTCCACAAAGCCAACAAACGTGGAACTGACATGCAAAAAACAACTAAATAAAAAATCGTGGAGTTTGTTTACCCTTCTTATTTCTGCAGTTGATAAGCCAGATATTTTGAGCTGCTCGTGTTCCTTATGTAGGTTTTTAAATGCTTCCATGAGTTCTTCATACTGTGAAACGAAATGGAAATTGTGTCTAAGGATTTTCAGATCAACACACTGTTTTACTACTAAGACAGTACATGTAGACATAGAAATAAGGTGAGAACAAGATAAAAAGGCATTTTCTCATTGCAAAACCCTGTCAACTTATAAAGCAGAAATAAAAAAAAATCACAGTGCATTATCTTCCATTTGAAGAGACAATCAGAACTTCACAATTTCCTCAGTATTTTCACCTTTTGTAACACACAGTGTATTTGCAAAGCAGGAAGATTTCACCCGAGAGGGACAAATGAACAAATTATTCTCTTCCTGTGCATCTGTGTGTACACCACATATATAAATGTATCAGCCCCAAAAGGAAGAGTTTGCTCTAACAACACTTTTGATGGAAGCAATGGGGCTTGAGTTTGCAGAGTGGCCCAAGAGCAGAGCTGAGTGAACACGTGAGAGATGGCTGTGCCATGTTGCATAACCCTCACAACATCCCAGAGATTGATAGATGCAGCTCAGCACTCAGAGACAAGGAGACAGTGTGCTACTTCCACACCAGTACTTTGCCCACCAGGAATCTTCAACTGAGAGGCAGTGTGAAAGTCTGTGTGGGTAGAGAAATAACAGGGGACAGCAAGAGTTTAGAAATATGGAGAGGAAATAAATTTAGATTCAACTGGGAGAAACGCGAGCTGAGGTATAAGGGAAGATAATCTCCACAGAAACAGCCCTTCAATGAGATGGAAAAATCTAAAAGGAGAGTATCAAGTCATTTTTTACTTCCTGGAAAGAGCAGTTGATATGAAAGTTGAATACCAAATGCCAACAGCAAAGGCCAGTTCAAACAAAGGCATCAGAGCCCTGAGCAGTGAAGCATCAACTCCATTCTATAAAACCCTGGGGAGCAGCATCCAGAGCGCTCTGCTCAGCTCTGCTTGTTCCAGTATCAAGCACACGCTGACAAGCTGGAAGGAATTCAAAAAAACAGCAATAAAATGGCTAAAGAGAAGATAAAATCATAAAGAGCTGGATTAAATGGCAAATAAAGGTGTGACAAGGAAGGCACAGGCTGGACGAGGAGGAACGAGTTACAAAATGCAGGAGGAAAACCCAACTGGCTTCCATGATGTACTCTGGAAGTCCTTTAACAAGAATGAAAATGAGCAGGTGGTCTCTGGACAACTGCATTCCCACTGCTGGTGTCCAAGAGTTTTCCTTTGTGTATCTCTACCTCTGTCAGAAGAGGAGTTCCATAAGACTTTTCCCCATTGGAACATGAAATTTCAAGGCCAATGGCAGGATTCAAGCAAGGCAGAGCAGAGTTTGATGGATCATAACAAAAAAGGTTCTTACTTTTCCCTTTGGGTGCCCCACATGCACCTGAAATAAGGGACACACTCAAATGACCAAAAAACCACCCAGGTTCCTGTATGGAAAGAGAAATCTCTGGCACCTAGGGGAAATCACTGAAGCCTGAATAATGAGATTAATGCCTGAAGTTGCTTACTTCTTAAATTATATATTGCAGGCAACCCAATGTCTAAATCACAACACAGCTGGGAAGGTGGCAGGTTTGCTATCTTCTGTAAGTAATTTACAAAAGTTAATTTTTGCTTGATTCTACACACCCATAAAACTTGACTGTGTTCTAAGGTGTCCAAACTCTCATTTTTGAAATTTCCCTTAAAGGACACCATTGCAAGACTGTATCTAAATAATTTAGGCTAATTGTTTAATTTGTTGGTATCTAAATATTTGCACTGTCATGTTATATTGCAGTAATGCATTCTATTACCCCAGCTTCTGTTCTGAATTAATCAGCAGGGTATTAATTTAATAAGATGGTTCTATTACTGTGATCCCAAAAAGGAACACATCTGACGTAATGGAAATTCTGGAGGTGGATATTTATACACATTAGGACTGTGACATACTGAACAAAACATACAATCTGCATTCCTTTCTCTCTCTGCTGCTTCTGCTGAGTTATTTCAAGGTATAAATCCAATACTGTTAGAGGTAACAAAAAAATAAAAGGCTTAGTCAAGTCTCAGTCAGACTGTTCAGCTTTGCTGGTGATGAGTTAATAGATCAAGTTACCTCTTCCAAACACTCAAACCCACTGTGGTTTTACAGAACAAAAGGCACAGAAAACTGGGGAAAAATTAAGTAAATATGTACCTCAGATAATAAACCCAAAACTTCGGTTCACCTCAAGTTTTACGTTTCAAACCCACCCAGTCTGACTGTCTAAAAATCAACATTTAATGCTCACAAAAGAAGTGGGAACATAATAAGTAGGAATGTCAGCACAGAGAAAAAAGAAATCTTTTCTATATTCATAAAAAATAAATGCAAAAGGTGAAAGTGGAGTATGGCTCATACAAATATTAGGTATCAGATACTATGAAAGGACTATCATGACTAAAAATACAATCAGTGGACAATTAGGAGACATCAACTTTTGGTCATAACATTTTCTGGACTTGTTTGAAGTGGTAATTTTATAAAGTTAAAAATATCCAGGTCATATTTCATAGGAAAAAAAAAAAACCCAAACCTGTTGAAAAATTAAGAACTGAAAGTCTGTCTAAGCCAAAATGGCTCTGAACATTATTTGGCACCCAGTGCTTAATGAGCTTAAGGCCTTTTAATTCAATTCTACTTATTAATACATAATTTCAGGGTTATTGGAGGAAAAGTGGTCAAGACATCAACTTTTTATTATGAATCTTTGCTTATCCTTGATTCCAACAAGCTTTTAACATAACTCACTTGAACATGTGTGCCAGCATTAACTCCCTGATTCATTTATCCCTCCTCCCAGTGGCACTTTAATTAAGGTGAAATGTTGGCATTCCTGAGAAATGGTACCTGTTTGTTGAAGTCAGCCACAGTATCATCCTGCAGGAACTCTGCTGGCACTTCCAGTTTCACTAAGAAACGTGCCAGGTAAGCTCTTGTCCTGAGTTCACTGGTCCTCTGCAGAAGCCAATGTAAGACAGGATGAATTACAGTTTTGCTTCCAGTAACCAGCCCTTGGCGAAAGGCACTCCTGTATGGAACCAACCAGGAGAAAATGCCAATAAATCTCAAACAAAAGAATGCTGGCTTGAAACAAAAAATCTGCAATGTTTTGACATTCCTTCTCCACTTTCCTAATGATTTTCTTAATGGTGTTAGAAGAGAAAACGTTCATGATGAGGCTTGGGTTTGATTAGCCTGGAAAAGAGAAGGTTGAGGGATTTGCACATTCCAGAACCTGAAGAAAGCACAAAACAGAGATAGAAAGGAACCTTTTACCACGGCTTTGAGTGCCAGGACAATGGGAATGGCCTCACAGTGACAGAGGGCAGGGCTGGATTAGATATTAGGAAGCAATTCTTCCCTGTGAGGGTGGTGAGGCCCTGGCACAGGGTGCCCAGAGAAGCTGTGGATGTGGATGGAAGTGTCCAGGGCCAGGCTGGATGGAGTTCTGAGCCACCTGGGACAGTGGAAGGTGTCCCTGCCCATGGCAGGGGGCTGGAACAGGTGATCCTTAAGGTCCCTTCCAACCCAACCCATCTTGAGCTGAAGTCTGCAGTTTAGGCTCCTGATTCTTCTACCTTGAGACAGAAGAAGGGGTTTTTTTCCATGAAAGGATAAAGCCAGCAGCTCCAACGCCTTGGGGGATTTGGGATCACCTGGCACAGGTGAGCTTGGACCGAGACTGGCACCGGCACCGGGCAGGGCCGGGCGGCGCCCTCTGCCGGCCGGAGCC
>VXBU01013719.1:5952-46048 GCA_013400315.1 Bombycilla garrulus | reverse complement strand
TGCCGGCCCTCGCCCGCCTTCCCCCGGGCCCGGCCCGCCGGGGGCTCCCCCGTGGTGTGAGGGGCTCCCCCTTCTCCTGGGGAGGGGCTCCCCTCTCTCCGGGACGGGTTCCATCCCGGGGGGCCCCTCCTTCCTCCGGGGGCGCAGTCCCGGGGGGGCTCTGGGGCTCCGGCCGAGGCCTCGCTTTGTTGCCCCCAGGGCTCCGGGTGGTGCTTGGCTTCCTTGTCCCCCGGTTTTAGGGGGGGTTCGGCGGCTCTGGGGATCCCTGGAAGAGGAGAGGGTCGGGGTGGCAGCGGGAGGGAGGAAAAAGCAGACAATTCTTTCAGATGTGCTGGGTGACCCTGGGGGTTTTGTGTTTGTGTGGGGTTTTTTTCCCCCTTGTTTTTATCTCGTGCTCACATAACAACAGCCTCGGCCCTTGTGAGCTGCAAACTTGGAATTTTAAGAGCCTCTCGCCCCAACCTGAGAAATGCTTTGATTTTTTTGTTGTTGTTGTTGTTGTTTGCTTTGGTCAATGTTTAATAACTTTGTTCGGAGAGGAGATTTTTTTAGCCAGATCATGAGTAAGGAATTTCCTTTATAAAGAGGGATGGAGGTGGGGTAAGGGGGACCGTGGGTCCTCCTGGGTTTTAATGCTGGTTTTGGGAATCCAACGGGTCGGGAATTCAGTGCTGCGTCTCCCCAGGTTTTCAGGAAAACACAGGGATAACGCTAAAAGTTCTGCTAGGCCACACAGCTCTCAAACAATGGCTCTGCTTTCATTTCCAGTGGAACTTTCCAAAAAAAAAAAACCCACCCAACCCAAAGTCCTTTGCTTTGGGGTTGAACTTTTCTGAAACGGGTGTTTTACACCGTGTTAATTTTGAAATAATTTGTGATTTTGGGGGGAATACGGAATCAGAGCCTTGAGGATCTGGCTGTGGAGCCGGGCTCTGTGTGGATTAAAGCTTCTTTATTCAGTGTTATCACTACCGGTGCTTCAAACTTGCAGGGAGATCCCTCCCGAGTTTTTTGTTGTTGGTGGAATGTCCCATGATCTGAATAAAGTATTGTGCCTGCAGTGACAACACGGAGCAGTTCGTTTCTACGCCGTGTTTTCGTGCAGGAGAAGCAGAACCGCCTGCCCTGAGCGCGGGGTGGCAGCGTGGAAGCCTTTGTTTGCAAATCCGGGGTTCTGCCCAGCGAACGCTTTCACCTGGGAAAAGTCGAGCCTCTATTTTTAGGAAGAATTTGGGAATGAAAGAGGCTCTGGAGGCCCTGGGCAGCTGCGGGTTTGCGAGTGCCTGTGGAGGTGACTGCACGAATCGCCGGGGCTGCGGGAGCTTTGAATGACAGGATTCAGCTGTCCCGCTGCCCCGAACGCGGCATTCCCATAAAAACACGGCTTGGAACTAAACTTGAACTACCCACAATGCTCCCTTCTCCTTTGCTCCCTTTCAAAATGTCGTCTTTGCCAAGTTTTCCGCTCGTGTTTGGAGCAGCCGGGAGAGGAAGCGCCTTGGAGCAGCCTCTCCTTAATCCATTGACTGAGATTTTTCTGGAGCCTCCTGATTTTTACGATAACACCTTTTATTAACCCACAGATTAATTAGTGTCTGTGGACGGAGGGACCTGCAGCCTTGTGAAGGGGCAAAGGCTGTGGCAGTGCAACTTTGTACCTTGTTTCTCACTGCAAATGGGCTTGTCACAAGCTATAGATACTGGAATTTTTTTGGTGGGGATTCATAGTAACTTTGTTTGTTTGTTTGTTTTCTTTTTACGGTCTGCCCTGAGATAACTTGTAACTTCCTTTCGAGGGGCCTGCTCAGATTTCATTGCTGCAGTTAATACACACCTCGGTTTGATGATAAATTAATTTCTTCCCATTAATTAGTTTTTTTGTTGTTGTTGTTTTTGCATGGAGGAGCTTGACTGCTTCATGTAATGTTACTGTAGGATTTTGATATCGTTTGCTAAGGGGAAATTAAGAGGAAAATGACGTTAAACTGAAGTGTAGTCTCAAAATCGGTCAAGATTTAGTCATACAGTGGCTTCAGTGTTTATTCAAGTATCTGGGGAAGGTGGTGACTTCCAGACTCTTTGAAAGCTGGAGGAGTGAGTCCTGTAGGATGTCCTTGGTATTTAAGTTGTGAGTGTACAGAAAGCCCTGCAGAGTGGCCCTGGGGGCTGTGTGTGTGCAGCACCGAATTATGTTGGAGGTGCAATTAAAACAATCTGATCTCTGCAGTTTTTAGAGTCCTTTTCCTCTGAATATTAACCCCATGTTCGACTCGTGGGGCAAACCTGACCAATTTTGATTGAAGATAGGACTCGGATTTTTTGTTTTGGCCTCCCTGCCGTTAGTAAATCATTCCTGGAAGTTGTTGGTAGTAGTTGAGTGTTGTTCAGGGTTACTACAAGGAGCAGGGAGGGAACAGAGCCTCCTTTGAGGCGCTCAGAGCTGCTGGCAGGAGCAGGGCCAAGCTCTGCAGCCACCATGGTGCAACAGTGAAACCTCCTGGGACTGATCTGCAGCTCTGCCAGGAGCTTCTCAGGGCTCCAGCACCCCAGTTTCATCCTCAGAACTCTCTGTGGGGCTGCATTTAGGTGCCTCAAGTCGTAAACTATTGATCTTTAGAATAAAGATTAATTCAGACTATTCCATGCCTTTAAAAATGAGTTTGGCTTGAGTGAGCATTATATAATAGGGAAAACACTTTGCTGTTCACACCTGTAGTGTCTTTATTGCTCTGATAGTCCTGCCTTAAAATAAACAAACTTCTGTGGTTTTGTGCTGCTGGAATGTTATCAAAACATTTGGGGAATAGGAAGTTAGTGAGTTGCTGTCAGCTTAATCTGCAGATTTTCCTCCTGCTCGCAGCTCATTTGGATGTATGCAAAACATATGGTGTATTTAATTTATTGGGGTATTTTATTGGGGTGTTCAGTGCTCTGGGTACTGAAAATTTGCTAGAGTTGTCCAGTTTTCCCCTGGTGCCATTGACCAGCAGTGCTGGCTGTGCTTGCTCTGGAAAGTTCTGCCGAGATCCCAGGTTTGCTGCTCTTTCTCCAGGGAATTCCACGGGTTTTACTGCCTCTTGAGCACAGCTTCTGAGTTAGGGAGAGTGCATGCTGTGTTCGGGGCTCCATGAACCAGCAGAAATCCAGGATTTTAAGTTTGCATTGGGAAAAAAAAAAAAAAAAACAAAAAACAAAACCAAACCAAACTGTTGCTTTGCTGCTTCGCATGACTGAGGAAATACTTTGGGATACAGGGGGCCTCGAGTGTTTCTATGGATGGGGGACCAGGCCTCTTTTGCCTGATGTAATGGGCTCAGCGGGTTGTGGTGTCGCTGCCTCCCATGGGTTTTTTGGGAGCTTTTTACCAGCAGTTTTGCTGTCAGTGTGTTGTCCCTCACAAAAATTGCACCCTGTGCATCCTGCTGACCCCGTGTAGCACAGAACGTGGGGTTTCTGTGCATTTCAGTGCTAGCCCCGTGCAGTACAGAACGTGGGGTTTTTGTGCATTTCAGTGCTAGCCCCGTGCAGTACAGAACGTGGGGTTTCTGTGCATTTCAGAGGTGCTTGAGCTGCTGGGTTCCCGGAGGGAGTGAGGGTTGACAGAGTCACGTTTGGCACAGCAATGTTCCCCTGCCAGTCACAAGATGGGTGTGTTATTTAACACTCGAAGCTGCAGCTGGGAGGATTTCATGTCTCTTTCCCCTCTCTTTCCCCCGTGTCCCCCTGCAGGTGTTGGTGGAATGAGCGTAGCGTGCGTTTTGAAGAGAAAAGCAGTTCTGTGGCAGGACTCGTTCAGCCCCCACCTGAAGCAGCACGCTCAAGACACAGCCAACCCCACCATGCCTGTGGTACTGACATCTGGCACAGGCTCGCAGGCTCAGCCACAGCCAGCTGCAAACCAGGCCCTTGCAGCAGGGACACACTCCAGCCCCGTGCCGGGATCCATAGGAGTGGCGGGGCGCTCCCAGGACGACGCCATGGTGGATTACTTCTTCCAGAGGCAGCACGGGGAGCAGCTCGGGGGAGGAGGCAGCGGCGGCGGCGGCTACAACAACAGCAAACACCGCTGGCCCACCGGGGACAACATCCATGCAGAGCATCAGGTAGAAAACCACTGCCAGCTTTTCCGGCTCAGCCCTCCAGGCTTCTCAGAGATGCTTCTCGTGATGCTCTTCAGAAACTGAGGCTGGTTCTGGTGGAGTTGGAATGGCAACAGTGGTGCAGTTTGTTTTCTCTTTACGGGGTGGCGGTGCCCTGGTAGCTCTAAGCTGAAAGGTTTCTGCTCTTGAGGGTGTTGAAATCCCAAATCCCAGTCCACTCCCTGTGACAGTCAAATGCATGTTTACAAAATTCGTCGCTCCCTTTATTGATTTTTTTTTTTCTGATGTGTGAACCGGCATAGCTGTGACTGCTGCTGCTTTTCAAATCTGTTGCTGTAGTTAAATAATTCTTATGTAATGGTATTACAAAACTGCCAATGCATGTAGGTTGGGCTTTTACCATTCCCAATATTGGAAAACACAGGAGTGGAAGTTGCTGGTGGTATGTTTGACTGGGTTTCTTTGCTTTGGGGTTGGGTTTTTATAGTTACCATGTAGAGGGGAAGGTGGTGATGATCTCTGTGTCTGAACTGAGAAGAGCATCCTTAAGAGTGTCACCAACCAGTGGTTTCAGGAACTTTTTAGAGCCACTCAGAGTCTCTAGAGGGGTGGTGGGCCAGGCTGTGTGGTAGTGGTGTTTACTAGAAGTCTTTTCAGCAGTTGCATTGTCACTTGTGCTGCAGTTAAATGAGAGGCTGACTCACTCCACTCTGTCTGTGACCTGTAGCTCACTCATCAAAGACACGAGTGCTTCCTCTCCGAGGCAGCAGAACCTGAGTGTAAGCACATTTTAAAGCAGAATGATCCCCGCAAATATTGCCAGGGCAGCATACACAAAGCTTTTGCAACCTTTATGAACATCTCTTGCCTCCAGTTTCTGGAATCAAAGTGGCCAAGCCCTCTCTCCTCTGCTGTGCCTCCCCGGGGGATGTGTTGTCAGCCAGACCATTTAAAAGCAAACATTGCAGGGAATTTCACAGGCTCACTGAAGGCAGTGTGTACATCAACAAAGAAATAAACCCAAGTGCCCTGGTAATTTGTTCTGGAAGAAAAATCACATGAAATACTGCAATATGAGCTAAGGAGCTAGAAAAACATTGTTGTTACTCCCTTATGGAGAAACGTAGTATTTAGGTATCACTTGAGAAGAAATAACTGCTTTGAAACAGACGTAATTTTTCTGTTTATTATCCAAGTTTTTAGTCACTAACTGTAAAACTTGCTTCAAGAGACATCAGTGCCAGAGATCTTAGTGTTTTAAGTTGTGAAAGAAACAGTAACCAAGAACTTCTTCCTGCAGACTTGTAGGTTTTTCAGATCAAAGTAGGCATGGAGTCTTGGGGTGGGGATGCCTGGGCAGGGCCTGCTATTGTTTGGGCATTTTGTGGCAAGATGACTTCATGAATTAAAATGATGTCATAAATTCTCAATCCTCTTTTCCTCCAGCTCACACTTTCATCCTCCTTTCACTGCAAATCCCTGAAAACAAAGACAACAAAACTCTCTGGAGATAAGGGGGGTGGGGACAGGGCACTCCAAGCTCAGAGTCATTAAAAGCTCTGCTGGTATTTGAACTTTTATTTATTTAATAATGGAAAGACTTAAACTTTCACTCAAACAAAAGAATCCTGCCTGTTCCAGAGGCTTGTCCTGTTGTCAGCAGAAGTGTTGCTCAGCTTGATTTTCTTCAGTAACTTCTGGAATGAAATGATCCTAATAAACAAACCACTTAATGAAGGGAAAGCTCATTAGCTTATGCTAGTTTAAATGAACTTTTCAGATGCAGTTCCTGTATTGTCTGGTGGCAGGACAGCGGTGAGAAGGCTGTGTGAATAGATCACACCTGCAGGATGGAGCTCACAGAGGTGATTCTGTGTGATGCTCTCAGTTTCCCTGTGAGTTCTGTGAGCTGAGGCTCAGGAAATACCCACCAGACCAGAATTAACCTCGGGGTTTTTACTGTTCTGCTTCCTGCTGGCTTTTACACTGTGATAAGTGTGGTAATTCCAGGGTTTTTGCAGTCAGTGCTCATCTCTAAACCAATCTTTGTGTCTAATTTCTTCCAAGTCAGCTCTGAGGTGGGGCACTGACTTTGTTCTTCTCTGTCTCATTTTGTACCGGGTGCTGCAGTGATGGGTGAGCACTTTTATCAGTTTGCTGCTCCATCCCTCTTTTTCCATGGTTCTTTGCTTGCCTCAGGGTTTTACTCCTGGGAAGCAGAACGCAGGATATGTGTAATCCTAACGCTGCCATTCTTTTTGACTTCTTGGCCACCTCCACATCTGCTTCTTAAATTATAAATTCCTTGGAGCGAGGGCTAATCTTATGCGTGCAAAATGATTGAATTCAGTTTAAGTTTAGCTGGGGTGGAATTGAATTTGGCTTGCAAGAACAGAAGTGGAAGGAAGTGCTGGGACATGCAGGGATGTGGAGAATCATTAGGGAAGTCTCTTGACTCAGTTTCTTATGGATGCACTTCTATTATTGTAGTTTCCATTTTAGACTTTCAAAGATGGTTCAGTGAGGGCCCAGCCTTGAAGACTGGATAAGAAACTCAGTAGCTAAAAGATAATGGGAAGGCAAAAAAGAAAATAATTATAGGCTAATATAGGTTAATGTCTGCCTAGAGCTTGGGAGGTTGTAGTTAAAGGTAGAAGGATTTTAACTGTTGAATCCCAGATTCTTTTTATTGCGTGTGTAGACAGATGTGTGTCTGTTGGTGATAACACTGCAGTGGCTTTTACCAAACGATGGCATTTTGTGTGGTATTAAACAGCCAGGAGTGCTGTGAGTCCCAGCTGAGCTGCAGTATCCTCATTTTCCATGGGGTTCCCTGTGCTGTTCCCCATGGTCACTTTTCCTCCTGGCAGCTCTGGGAGCTGAGCTGAGAGTGGCTTTAGCAGGGATGGCTTAAGGAAAAGTTTCTGCCCAGGAAGGGAGGAGAGAAGCTCTTTCCTGATGCTGTCCCCTCATTGTGAACAGCAGGAAAATGCTGTCTGTGTTTTGCTTAGAAACTTTCTTTTCCTGTTGTGTTTTCCCCTTCTCTCCTGGAAAGTGTGTGGGGCCAGGTTTTTATATAAAATAAAGCAACTAAAGATGCCCCTGTCATTTCACATATTTAGGTATTGAAGCTTCACACAAAAAAACTTGTGCTATAAGGTCTTCTTTGTCCCTGCAGACACTGAAGTGGTGCTGGAATCAGATTTTTGATTTCCTAGATTGGTCTCTCAGATCTGAGCAAAATCCCAGCTGTTTGCAGCTCCAGATCCCTAATCACCACGCTTCCATGGAAGACGCTGAACTGTAAATTTTTCTCTTTTTGCCCACAAAAAGCAGCAGGATGAGGTTGAATGTCAGGGTCCCCAGTAATTTTAATGTTCGAGTGAGCAGCTTTAGGCTGTGTGATGCCTGGTTGCTGCTGGGCAGACATTGCCCTGGCTGCAGGGGAGTGTTTGTGTGCTGTTTATCCAGCAAAAACCACGGACAGGGATCAGGACATCACCTCGGGAGGGCACAGGATGGTTCCAAGTGAGGAACGGCCTGGGTTGGATCTGCCTTGGTTATGAAAGGTTGCACAGATCTCCTCACAAACTCAAACAGCCTCTGCTGCTCCTGGGGGCAGTGAAAAGACACTCGGGATATTCAGCTGGGACAAGTTATCAACACTGAGCAGGTTTTGAGGAAAATTGGCCGGGTTTTCTTGGCTTGGGTCTCCTGTGGCTTGTGCGTGTGTGTGCTTGAACTGGATTGAAGGGAGAGCTCTGTGGTGGTGCTCCCTCTGGAATTGCAGTCCGTGGATATACTTAGACTGTCTGGATTGCACTTGGGTAGTGTAGGAGTTGCTGGGTAGAAGCAAATGATTTTAGGCATTTGCTTTCTCTCAGAGCATGTTTAATTAATAATTGGAGACAATAGAACTCTGCAGGGACGGTCTTGTTGAATGTCGGGAATTTTTCACATGGTGTTGGTGAAGAATAGTGAGCACAACAGGGCAGGGACTGGGGTTTCTGCTCAGTTTTGCCTTTTGGCAGTGTGACCGTGTGAGTTCTTCACTGGAGCCGGGGTTGGAGCGGATGCAGGAGGCAGTTCTGGCAGCTGCCCTCGTGGAGCTCAGCTCCTCCAGCCTGGCTGTCCTGCCCCAGGAGCAGCTGGAGCTGAGCACGTTTGGCAGTGCTGGTGCTGCTGGCAGGCACTGTGGCCAGAGCTTGCCTGGAAGTTATGGCAGGGTAAAGTTGTGGCAGGGTCCTCGAAAAAGGTCCTGGAAGCAAAAGCAGCCCTGGTGCTTGTTCTTCTGAAAGGAAATCCTGTATGAGTGATGCTCCTTAGGACAGAGATTTTGCCCCATCCCTGGAAGGGTTCAAGGCTGGGTTGGACGGGGCTTGAAGCAGCCTGGGACAGTGGAAGGTGTCCCTGCCCATGGCAGGAGTGGAATGAGCTGGGATTTGGGGTCTCTTCCAGCTCAAACCATTCCAGGATTTCTGATGTGCCTGTGGAAATGTGTTCCAAATAATTGGATGTATTGTCTGCTGGGTTGAAGGCCTGGAGTGAGTCCCTTGTCACACAAACCATGTGACAGCACCTGTGGCTCAGCTCTTGAAGGTGGTTTCTGGCCTCTGTGTCATTAAACCTGTTGAGTTTTCATGGGAATTTCCTTGTGTCCCTCTGAACTGCTCAGGGCTTTCCTTTCCCTGACACTGAAAGGGCTGTGCTAATTTGATACCCAGGTAATTTGAAACATAATTCCTTGCTGAAATGAACTGTCTGGTCTGGCTGATCTGTTTCACAGAGATTTCTCCATAGTGGAGGGGTGGCTTCAGAGGAGAATTGGAACATTAAATTTGGTTTTCTGCTTTGTGTTGTCCCGTGAAAATCTCTCCTGAGGTAGAAGGAGCACGATAGTTGGATATTTCAGGTTGGAAGATCTTTGTGATATACAGGGGAGAGAAAACACTCTAAAGGATTCAGAAAGTTACTCTGAGACTCCATTTCCTCCAAATCCATGGATTTTACTGTTCCTGATGGGCAGCTGCAGATAAGACTCCAGTTGGTGCCCACCAGGTGACCTGGTGTGCTGGTGTTGGGATTTCTCCGTGGTTGTTGCTGTTCTGCTCTGCTTCCTTGTCATGATGCTCACTCAGGAGGAGCAAAACCACTTTCACATTACTGAACTTACAAATTTCAGTGCTTCCAGAAGATTTCAGGTTTTTCAGTGGCTATCTTGTAGGAGTGTGCTTTGAAAAGAGGTTTATTACAGAACTTGTCCTGCTTGTTTTCTCCTCCCCTCTCCCCGACTTTGCTCTCCCCTTAGCAGCTCATTTGTGGTTTGCTGAGTTGCTGTGACCTCCTTGTGCTTCTGCAGAGCAGGTTGTGATCCTGGGAGCATTTTTGTAAATGGTGAAGCTTTACAGTGGGTCTGAGCCCCACAGTCCCTCCCCAGCCTCTCAGTCCCTCCCTGGCCATGCAGTCCATCCCCAGTCACCTATTCCTCAGGAACTGCTATAAATTCCAGCTGCTGATCAGAAATCTCCTCCATGAAGAGCTGTTGCAGAGCAGGGTCTCTGGCCTGCCTGGCTCTGAGAACTCCCTCCTAGGTGTATCAGGGACGATTTCCAGGCTCTTTTCCCCAGTGCTGATGTCAGGCTGAACAAACGTTCCTTTGTGCTGCTGCCATGTGATGCTGCTCCCTCCCGGCAAGGAGCTGCTCTCGGCTCTCCTGTTACTTCTGCCTTTGTTAGGATAACTTCTGTTCCAGGGCAGTTGTTTTTATTGGGAACATCTGGTTCTTGCCCTGTTCAGACTTTGATTCTGGGGTGAAACTCGACTACTGATAAACCCTCAGTGAGTCCCTGTCGGCGTGGCACGAGGCCATCTCATCTGTCCTGACAGAGGTGCCTTGGTGCTGCAATTAAACATTGCTGCATCCCTTTTCCACATCTTTTTCCCTCTGAATTTAAACCTGGGAAGGTCAGAGTAGGGCTGGGAGTGAAAGGAAACTCCCCCCAGGGTCAGGTCTTAGCATGGCCCCAAGCTCTTTTGCAAACCCACAGGTCCAGGCACACACCTGGGATGCAGAACATGGTTTTCCCAAGGTATTGCCAGCTCCATCACGAAAGAATTAAGGTTATTTCTTCCCTCATCCAGTATTTTTGAATCCTGCACCCCAATAAGTGCCTGAGACATGGCAGAGTAACCCAAATTCCACGTTAATGAAGTGCTTCCCTGGGTGGATAAAATGGGAGGAAAAACATAATTAGCTAAGAAGGAGAGCCCCTCTGCAAGGCTGCCTTTGCTGCAGTTATTTCTGTCCCCTGAATCATTAATCAGCCTGGCCCCATGCCAGGGAAGGCATTAGCCAATCTGCAATTTCAATGGCTTTTTGCTTCCAGTGCTAATGGTAGTAGCAATTCTAACCATGAATCCTTTACTACAAAAATAGTAGTTAAACCACCTAATCCTGTCTAATACTTGTGACTTCACATTCTTTCTTTACCCACTATTGTTATGGGAGAAGGCTAAAAATAGTGCAGTAATCAGTTGATGGAACAACATATTTTAACCCTGGCTCTGGTTGTCAGTGGCAGACCTGTTGTGGAGCTGTGATGCTTTCCTTGCTGTCAGCTGGGGAATGCATTTCCCCTCTCCTGGATGCTGTAAGTGTGTCTGAATTTACTCAGACCTGAGATTTTTTTTTTTGAAATAACCTCCTGTGTGAGCTGTTCAAACAAGATGAACTCAAGCAGCCTCCCCCAGCTGAAGGAGGATTTGTTTCCATCTGAAAATTGTAAACCTTTAGTTCATTTAAAGAGCTTTACAATTGTGAGTGTATAAATCTAAGTATTCAGCTGTAGTTCTTGTTTTTCTCGTCTCCATTCTAAGGGTGTTTCCTGGTTTTGCTGATTTTGTTCTTCCCGTCTCAATTCTGGTGTTCTTGTAGTAATGTTGACTTTTCTTTTTTGAGGGATATTTTACTAGAGAAGTGTTTGGTTGGAGTTCTTTTTTTTGTTTTGTTTTTTAAACTGCAAATTGAGCAAGACTCAAGGAATGGAGGCCAAATGGATGGAAATGTTTCATTCACACTTGCAGAGTGCACAGGAGTTAAAAATAAATATCCAAGGAGTAATGACACTCTGGAGGTGCTCTTGGTAAGCACCTGGAATGTACAAACAGGGAGAACTTGGAATCTCTCATCTTGTTTTGTCACAAACAGAACAAGTGCTGTTGGAAGACCAGGATGGAAGGGATTGGAGCAGCCTGGGGCAGTGGAAGGAGTCCCTGCCCGTGGCAGGGGGTGGAGTGAGATGGGCTTCAAAGTCCTTTCCACCCCAAATCAATCTGGAATTCTGGGATCTTCGAGCTGACAAATCAGGACATTTGTCTCTCTGGAGAAATAGAACAATAATATCATTTCCCACATTTCTCTGCAGCAGGGGAGGAACAAAACAAGAGGGATCCCCCAGCTGGGTGGCACTTCCAGCCCCGGGCAGGGCTGGAATCCTGAGAGGCTCCTCCAGGAGCTCAGCCAGCAGCAGGAAGGACCCCTTCCCATGGATTTGTGGTCCCAGTACCCATCTCTTGTCTTGCTTTTGTTTGCCAGGATGGCAGAGAGCAGCTCGGGGTGCTGGGCACAGAATTGCTTGTGGGATATCTGTGGGACTGCACCAGGCTGGTTTGCAGGGCTGAGGGCAGCGCCAGCTCTGTCATTTACTGCACATCAAAGGAATATTGAAATGATCCATCTGTGTGCTCCAGCTTCAGGAATTCCTGGCTTTCCCTCCCACCTTCCTGCCTCGGTGGGAGCTGATCCCTCCTGGCCAGGAGGGGAACTGGGGGAGAAGAAATGCTCCAGTCTGAGGGAGGGAAGATGGATCCTGGGCTAAGGAGGGGCTGGGAGAAGGGAAATGCCTTGGGCTTGGGGCCAGGTGAGGGGCAGGGAATGGGAGTGGGAACCTGGAGAGCTTTGGTTCCCCTCTAACAGAATTGGCTAAAGAGAAACAGATAATTTAAACCTTCTTTAGTCACTGTTACCCCCAATAAATACATGTATTTGACCTAGTTAATGTTCAGCATCAAAAAATAAAAAATCATAAATCAGGCTTCATGGTGCACTTTTAGAGACAGTTTAGATCATCAATAGAATATTTCTTAACTCAAATATGTACTAGCAAATACTTTTTAGATTCTTTTTCTCCAAAGGAATTTCTAGTTAGTTTTCTGTTATTTTTCCTCCTGTATGCCTGCTTGTTTTATTTCTTTGTTTAATTTCACTTGTGTTTTGCTTCCTGGGAAACATCTCTTGTATAAGGAAGAAGAAAAAGAATCCTTTGGGGTTGAGAGTGAAATTTAGCCTGGGATAGTTTGGCTGCCCATCTGCCCAGGTGAATGTAAATTCTACATAAATGAGGATTCCTTAATATATAAAAAACTGGTGTACAGTCCCCTGGGATACCTGAAATGTGATACAGCCTTGCACTTGGAATTTGTATGTAAAGGTCATTTTAGCAAGCATATTTGCTTAATATAAGGTGCAGTATTAACAGAGATTGTTGACATTAATGTTTACCTAAAATTACAATTCACCTGCTTTGCTGGTCCCTCTCAGGGCATGAAAAATCCCCCTCGGATTATTCTAGAATGAAAAATACTGCGAGGTAAATTCCCTGCTGTTCTCATGCTAATTTGTTGGGTCCTCAGCTGCCTGTTCAGTGATCAGGAGGACAGTTTGGGGCCCTGGCTGGTGTTAATTGGCCTGGCTGCAGAATCCCTTTTGACAAGTGTCCGTTCCCCCAGGCCTGGCTGTGCTGGGATCCAGCGCAGGCTTTGCAGCACCAGCAGTGCCCTGCCTCCTGCCAGGGGCTGCTGCAGGTGTGGGGAATCCTGGAACTCCGGGAGTTTGTGCGGTCTCAGGTGGTTTGGTTTGGAAGGGAGCTTGAAGATAATCCAGTGCCACCCCTGCCATGGCAGAGACACCTCCCCCTGTCCCCTCCAGCCTGGCCTTGGGCACTGCCAGGGATCCAGGGGCAGCCACAGCTGCTCTGGCAATTGCAGCCCAGCCCCTGCCCACCCTGCCAGGGAACAATTCCTGCCCAAGATCCCATCCAGCCCTGCCCTCTGGCACTGGGAAGCCATTCCCTGGCTCCTGGCCCTGCAGGCCTTGTCCCCAGTCCCTCTGCAGCTCTCCTGGAGCCCCTTCAGGCCCTGCCAGGGGCTCTGAGCTCTGCCTGCAGCTTCTCCTCTCCAGGGGAGCACCCCCAGCTCTCCCAGCCTGGCTCCAGAGCGGCTCCAGCCCTGCAGCATCTTTATGACCCCTTTGCTGTGTTGCAGTTTTTTACCCCAGGGGACACCAGGGCCTGGTTTGGAGTTCTGGGTTAGAGCTGGAGCAGGAGGAGTTCAGTCCCAGTCCCTGTGTGTGGGTTGTTCCTCCGCTCCACTCTCCAGGGTGATCCGGACCTGTGGATCTTTGGTGATGTCTGTGATGAGCAGCTGAGTCTTTGCTCTTCTGCATGAGAGAACTTGGAAAAATTAAATTTGTGACAGGGTGTGTTTTAGGGCCTTGGAGGCAGGGCAGAGTGTCTTTGCCTGGGTTTGTGGGGGTGAGCAGCAGGTACCAGCACACAGAGCATCCTCACCTGCTGGAGTTGTGCTTTGTCCCTGTCTGCTACAGCTCCATCCATTCACAAGTGTTCCAGACACAGACAAGGGCTGATGTCTGGGGGAGCTTTGGGACAAGGAAAGCATTTCCTTCTGAGTTGTTGTCAGTGAGTTCTGCGATGCTGAGGCTGTCTAATCTTATTTACAAGGAAAGAAAGTGCAGTTGTCCTGTGTGAGGTGGCTGCCTGACAGGAATGAGCTGCTCGGGGGGCTGGAAAATCCCCGTGAGTGTGTTTGGTTCAAAGCTGCTGAGAGGCTCCTCTGCTGTGTGTGAGGTTTGAAGTGGCATTGACCGCAGGAGAAATGGGTTTGGGTTGTTGCTGTCTGCACTACAGGAGAGCTGAAAGCATTCCCTGCTTTTTGTGCTCCTGGATAGGAATGTCTGTGTGCCTTTGGAATTGGGAAAGGCCCCTGGAGCCCCAGAGCAAGGCCAGGGGGTTGAGAGGGTCAGTGGGTGAAATGCAGGCTCCTGCCTGAGGGTCACCACGACCCCCAGCAGCTCCGGGCTGGGGCAGAGCCTGGAAAGCTGGGAAAGGAAAGCCCTGGGGGTGCTGGTGACAGTGTGAACATGAGCCCAGCTGTGTCAGAGGCCGCTGTCACCTGGGCTGTGTCAGCAGTGTGACCAACAGGAACAGGGCAGTGGTTGTCTCTGTCCTGGCACTGCTGGGGCACCTCGAGATAGCAGAGGCACTGAGGGGCTGGAGCATGTCCAGGAGAGGGAATGGAGCTGGGAAGGGGCTCAGCCTGGAGAAAAGGGGGATCAGGGGGGACCTTGTGGCTCTGCACAACTCCCTGCCAGGAGGGGACAGCCGGGGGGGTCGGGCTGTGCTCCAGGGAACAGGGACAGGAGGAGAGGGAACGGCCTCAGGCTGGGCCAGGGGAGGCTCAGGGTGGGCAGCAGCAGGAATTTCCCCATGGAAAGGGAGGTCAGGCCTTGGCAGGGGCTGCCCAGGAGGATTTGGAGTGCCCAGCCCTGGAGGTGTCCAGGGAATTCCTGGATGTGGCACTGAGTGCTCTGGGCTGGGGACAAGGTGGACTTTGGGCACAGCTGGGACTTGATGGTCTCAGGGATCCTTTCCCACCTCAGGGACTCCATGATTTGGGAGAATGAATGAGACTTGGAGGTCTGATGGAGGGCATTTCGGTGAGGAATCCAGCTGTGACTCAGGAGTGTGCAATGGGGCCCCAGCTGTGCCTTTGGGATGTGCATGGGACCCCAGCTGTGCCTTTGGGGTGTGCAGTGGGAATTCAGCTGTGAATGTGGGACCCCAGCTGTGCCTGTGGGGTGTGCATGGGACCCCAGCTGTGTCATGCTTTATCCCATGTTTTCCAGCACAGAGCTGAGTGCTTGAGCAGAGCTGGACTCTCCCCAGCCTCGGGAGTGACAGTGATCCGATGTTTGTGCTCCAGTTTCTCGGAGTGGCTGGTAGTGAATCCTGCTTTGGGATGTGCGCTCCCACCGGACAGGCAGGGAGTGATTTCTGAGGCAGTGGAGTGGCTGGAGCTGGAGCGTGTTACAGTGACACACATTCCTGTATTAGAGCGTGGAAATTGCTCTTCTTGAATGAAATTTCCATAATTCCTGAGCGCATCCACACATTCCATGGCGAGGGGAGGGATGTGCTTGTGCAATGAGCCTGCTTTGGAACTCCTTCCAGAGCGTGGTGTTCGTGTCCAGAGCCTTCATTTTGTGAAGTGGGGCTCCAGAGTGAGTGTGAGCAGAAGGGAGGAGTTCTGTCCTCCTCAGGAAGGCAGCAGCTCTCCCCTGTGAGGATGTGCACTCTGCATCCCTTTCCAGAGGCACAGCCTGCCTGGAAGGGGCTGGAGCAGCCTGGGGTGCTGCTGGCTGAGAGCAGCAGGACTCAGGTTTGGTTGGATCACTTCGGAAGCAGTTGAACTCCAGCTGCCCTGTCCTTGTGTGGCTGCTGAAGTTTGTGGAGCTCACCCGTCCCTCCACGGAGCCAGGGTGGCACGTGGGATCCGGCTGTCAGGGCATCGCTCCCTCGTGCAGCCGATTGATCCTGGCGTTGTCTTCTGGATTTCCTTCAAATCCCTGCTCCTGTGGTGAGCCACATTTTCTGGTAATCAAATCTCATTGGCATCAGTGCTCATCTGGGGAGAAGTTCTGTCTCTGTGGAGCTCCTTGTTTCTCGTGTTTACACCATCGTGGTTCTGCTTTGTGCTCCTCAGAGCTCAGGGGTCTTAACAAGAGCAGATCCTGATGAGGTGGAAGATCAGCTCTGCTGTTTAAGAGCCATTCCAGAGGAACCCCTGACTTCAGGAATGCAGAGGTGTTGGAAGCCATGGCTTTGGCTTTGTGTTCTGCTGTTTCAGACACTTTGTTCTTCCTGGAAAGAAAAGGAAGGAGCCCTGTGATATTTGTGCGCAACGAGGTGAAAATGTGTTGGTATTTAACATTACATGTGCTGAGAAATGGGAAAAGGATCTTTTGGTTGCAGTCTTTGAAAATCAAATAAATAGATCCAATGATCGATGAAGGTAAAGGAGCTGTGTGACTGAGAGAAAGAGCCTGAGATGTGCTGTTTATGGACACTCTGAGCACAGAGTGGCCAAGATCAGGCACAAAGACCGGATTTAGAAAATGCTTTTATCCATATTTGTTAGGATTTTTGAAAGAGAGGTGATAAGGGATGTGCAATATCTGAGAAGGAATAATTTCTTCATTTCCTCACCTCTGATAGCTGATGGAGAAGGTGATTTGTATTTTCTGCTTTTAATCATTGCTGGGGTAAGGGATATTTGGGAAGGAGATGGAGGCAGCCTGTTTCTCCTGTGTGGCTGGAGCACCTCTGTTGTGAGGAAATTGGGATCTCTCTGCTGACAGAATTGGGATTGTTCGGCCTGGAAAAGAGGAGCTTTGGGGTGATCTCATCGTGGTCTTCCAGTGCCAGCAGGGAAAGATGGAGAGGGACTATTGATAAGAGCCTGGGGTGAAAGGAGGAGATGGCTTCAAACTTAGAGAGAATAGGTTTATGTTGGATACATGGGAGAAATTATTCCCTGGCAGGGTGGGCAGGGGCTGGGCTGGAATTGCCAGAGCAGCTGTGGCTGCCCCTGGATCCCTGGCAGTGCCCAAGGCCAGGCTGGACATTGGGGCTGGGAGCAGCTGGGACAGGGGGAGGTGGCCCTGGGACAGGGGGAGGTGTCCCTGCCATGGCAGGGGTGGCACTGGAGGAGCTGTAATGTCCCTTCCAGCCCAAACCCTTCCGTGATTCCATGTTGGCCAAATCAAATACAAATACCACTTAATATCCTTTTGGACTTTGCTGGGAGTGCAGTGATTTGATCTTTGTAGCAGCTTTGTTTTGGGGTTCCCACAGCTCAGCACCCACCCCTGGCTTCTTTTGGGGATGCTGCTGGACACACTCAGAGCAGCCTTTGCGGTGACTTTTGTGGTTTGCAGGGACATCACATCACCTTCTGAATCTCTCTGTGCAACTTCTCCATTCCTCAGATGTCTGATGATGGAAATAATAATTTACTCTCTGCCAGCTTTTGTGGTTTCACACATCTGGGGGTTGCAGTATTTTCCGTGAGTTCAGCTCGAAGTGCTCCACGGAAGAATTTGGTCCCCGTGACGTGTGTGTGGCACCAGGCAGCTGAGCTGTGTCAGCTGCAGAGCAGGGATGGAGCTGGCAGGGGAGGGAAGTCCGTGGGGTTGCAGTTTTGGGAAGGGTTTTCACTCGGTGTCGGTGGCCCCTGTGACAAATATTGCTGCAAAAGGTGGCAGGGCAGAACTGAAAATAACTGAGCTGGGATACAGTAACAAGAGGTACCTGACTTTAAAATGGGATTCTGAGTGACTGACCCCTGAGGATTTGCAAATTATGTAAATATTAAATAATTCAATAATATACCGCTGATCTTTTGAAAAGTATGATGGCCACAGAATAGAAGAATTTAGACTGGAGGGGATTTCTGGAGGTTAATGTGCTGCTTTCTTCCATCTGATTCTTAGTTAGATCTCCAGAATATTGTCTTAGTTGAGATCTATAGAATATTGTCTTAGAGTAGAAATAAAACATAATCCCAAGGTCTTGGTCCTGCTGGAAGTGGTGCTGCAGAATTAGAAGTCAGGGTTAAGGTGGGTGATGGTGGTGTAACATCACAGTGCTGCTCACTGCTGGGCCATGAGCATCTAAACAATTTTTGGGATTTTTTTTGTCCTGTACTCTCCCACCAGGTATTGCTGAGCTCCTTCCTTGGCCTGGCAGCGCTGTGTGCAGAGCCAGCACTAAACCCTGGTGTCCAAACCTGTAGCAGCCTGCAAGGAGCCTGCATCAGTGTGGGCATTACTCATTTCAGAGTGCTTCATAAACCCTTCCCAGCTCAGCAGAGAGCTGCCTGGGCCCTGCTGGGCTGCAGGGAGGGTGTGAACACTGAGTAGGAGGGGAGGAGTTCCTGCTGCTGCGGGTGCTTTGTGGCTGTGGGGCACAGCAGTGGGGCTGGGGGAGGGCAGTCACCTGCTCCCAGTCCCAGCACAGCGCTCAGCTGCTGGGCTTTGGCCTTGAGTCCAGAGCTGGGGTTTCTTTTTTAATTTGCTTCCTCGGGTGTGCTCAGTGGCTGAGATTTGGGAATGACAAGCAGGAGGAAGGCTTTCCTGCATTTTCAACATCCAGTCCATGTCAGGCACGAATCTCTGCCCCCTGGGACAGGGACAGCAACCAGGGCACGGCTGGAGCTGGAGAGCAGGGAAAGGTTCTTCCCCCAGAGGGTGCTGGCACTGCCCAGGCTCCCCAGGGAATGGGCACGGCCCCGAGGCTGCCAGAGCTCCAGGAGGGAGCGCAGAGATGCCCAGGGTGGGGTTGTTGGGGGTCTGGGCAGGAGCTGGGGCTGGACTCGGATCATCCTTGTGGATCCATTCAACTCAGAACGTTCTATGGTTCTATTGACTTATTTATCAAATGGTTTCAAGTTTATGCTTTATTTTTCTGCTCTAAATACCTCAATTTCATCAAATTAAACCTTAGTGTTTTTCTCCTTTGTGTCAGTGTAACCTGAATGTAAACTTGCCAGGTTTTTACTGGAGATTTGCCTTGATTCCCACCTGAAATGATGCTGGCTCCTCATGCCTTGACTCCCTCACCTGAAACCACTGTGAAATATGAGCTGAGACAGTTGTGTTGGGCTTTGTGTGTCTTAACAGTAATTGCTGGTTGTTCCTTTCTTGTGCATGTGTAAATCTAACACTCACAGAAATAAATCTGTGTGTAATAATCCATGTGTGTATATCATAATGAAAGTATATAAATGTTGTAACTGCTGGGAGTGTTAAAGGTAAGTCATCCTCTGGAGCTCCATAATCTTGTTACAGGCTCTCATGTGGAATGTAGCTCTCAGTCTGGGGCAGAAAAATGGCTATAAAGTCCGATTATAATAAAAATAACAGCAAATAAAAGCATTTCCTCATGGCCCTTTCTCCCCCATCTGTGAATAGGTGCGTTCCATGGATGAACTGAATCACGATTTCCAAGCGCTGGCTCTGGAGGGACGGGCTATGGGAGAGGTAAGTGAGAGGCCTGGAGAAAAAAAATCTGTATTTTGGGAGGGGGAGGAAATGAAAGAGCAATTTTTTGAGGCTGCTGGGATGATTGTGATGCTGAGGGTTCTCATGTTGCCTGCGAGGTCTGTCTGTCTGTGTGTGTGTCTGTGTCTGTCTGTGTGTATCTCTGTGTGTGTGGTTGATCCCACCTCAAACCTGCCAGGCTGGAATCCATCTCGGAGGGAGGAACAGCTGAACCTCCCCCTGTTGGCTCATCCAGCAGGAGAGAGTGGCTGGACAACAACAGCTCAGAATCTGTCTGGAGACGTGTCCCAATCCTTGGAGCAGGTTTATTTTGGGATTCACTGAGCTCAGACCCTGTTGTGCTGTGGGCATTGTCTGCTGCCCTGTTTCCCGTCCTGGCCACCTTTTTTCTGTCTCTTGCAGAATGGCCAGGGCTGTGTTGAAGGTTTGGAGTAACTGGGCAGCGTGAGCCGGGGCTGCAGGAGGGATAAGGGCAGGGCAGAGATAATGGGCCTGCAGCTGGAACTTCACAGAACCCCAGCCAGAGTTAATTTAATCTCTCACAGCAGCGAGGAGTTGGCAGATTTGGGGGGAAATCCTCACTGGTTTTCTTGGAAAAAAAGAGACTTTATCTGTTCTTAGAGTGACATGAAAAAATAGCTTGTTCCTGTATGTTCCTGGAAGTTGACTGGAAAGGCTTCCTTGCCTTGCCTGGTTCCTTTTGCCTTTAGTGGAAGGACAGAGGAGAAAATCATGTCTGGTAGGAGATGTTCATGTGTGGCAGCTCAGCTTGATACAAATCTGATGTTCCTCTCAAGTTCAGACCAGTTTATTTCCTCGATGTTTAGTCCACCCTTTCTGTTACCCAGTACATGAGCTGGGTGTAAAAATTAAAAACCCCTGGAACCCTGAAGTTGTTGTTTTGGAGAAAAGGGCAAGCCAGGACTGTGGTGTGGCGGGGCTTAAAGGAAGGTGCCCTCTCTCAGGCCAAAGACCTCCTTCCTTCCCCTGCTCTTCCCCCTTGTCCCAGCTCCCATTCTCCCCTCTCCCCTTCCTTCTCCCCCTTCCTCCCTTTCTTCTGTAGAAAACCATAATCCAGAGTTGGATTTGGATTTGACTTGAGAGGAAAATCCATTTCTTCAGGTTGCATTAATTTACCCAAGACTATTGACTACGAGGAGGTGAAAATGATTTTCAGAGGAGCAAACCTGACATTAAAAACCTGCTTGAAGCTGCTGCACAGCAGCTGCTGTGCTCCATGTGCAGTATGCTGTGGAGTGCTGGGGGTGGGTGTGTTCTGAGGAGATGATTTCGTGACACCTCATTTAGGCAGGAGGTTCATCTCAGAGAGAGGAGCAGGTTCACAGCGATCACGGCACTCAGCTTTGCTTATCGTGACACAGGGCCACAGAGCTAAAATGCCTGAAAGAATTCCTAAAAATGCTGAGTTCTCCCAGCTTTTGGTTTATTTAGGCATTTCTGAGAGGAGCGACTTTGGGTTTGTGTTTTGGAGCTTTGCCTTCCAGTGATGACTCATTTTTTTCCCCTTCTTGTAACCGTGATGCAGAAAGTTTTGGCAATGCCATCCTTTTGTCACTGGGCTTTTCCACATGCTGGAATGAGCAGCTTTTTCCAGGAAAGGTGACATCTCATCTTTCTCTTTCAGTTAAACCACTATTTCTTGTTTCTCTTGGGGTTTTTCTCCCTCAGTCTCGCAGTTTCCATTCTTCATCCATTGCATTTTCTCTGTATCTCTCCAAGGCTGATTTCAAGAGATCCTACAGGATCTGTGTTGGCTTTCAGGATCATGTTCCTCACCTGCATTTTGTGCAGTTTAGATAACTTAACCAGGTGGTTTCCTCCCCTCTTCTGCTCCTGGAATGAGAAGGAAATTTGGGGAGGAAGTCAGAAAGTCTGAAATGAATGATAGTGAAATAAATTGATAGTGAAAAACCTAGAGGAGAAAGATGAGGAAGAGTGTTTCTGCATTTAGTGTTAGATTTCTTTTATCTTCTTGTTTTCTTGCTCCTTGTTAAGCACCATCGTAATTTCAGTGATTGAAGGAGTTTGTGAAGACATCAGAGCAGTTTTTTAAAAGGCACTGTCAAACAGTAAAGTGTCTTATCTATGCTGTCCTCAGAATGCAGATAATACTTGGAGATCAACAGATACCCTTATCTGGGAACATTAAGAATACTTAAAAAAACCCCACAACTTGCATTTCTCTTGGGGCTGTTTCCATCCTCAGACTCCCAGCCTCATATTCCCGAATTTCCAGCGAGTGGAAGTGGAATATATTCTCAAGCAGGGGTTGAAAAAAGCCCCTGAGCCCCTTTTTCTGCACTTCAGACTGTGAAAGCTTTGTGCTGTTGGTCGTGACCGTGGTCAGTAATGCTGAAAGCAGCTCTGGGGGCAGTGGTTGTTGTCGCTCTGTCGCAGCACCTCGTCCAGGCTGTTTCTGGGGTGGAGGAGCTCACCTTGGAGCTTTGTCCAGCAGTTCCATGTGGGATTTTGGTGCTGTGGCTCAGCCCAGCACATGTGGCCCTTAAGGCCGTGATCTCACAACCCTGATCCTTATCCAAGCCCTGCAAGTTCCCTTTCTCCCCCAGCCTAAGGATGGGGAGCTGCATATCTGCTTTTCCTTGCTGAAATCTCTTGGATCTGTGGCTTTGCAGCAGGGAATGTCAGTGCAGTGTCTCTGGGCACAGTGAGCACAGAGCTGCTGTGAAGTGCAGTTGGGTTTGTCCCCAACCCCTCAGAGGTGTTTGGGATCCTGGATTTGGAGCAGGTTGTGCAAAGTGTGTGTCTGGAGTCGAGGAGCAGCTGGGTGAGTTGCTGGTGAAACTTAATCCCGAGCGTAGGAGGAGGATGGGGATGCAGAGCCGTGAGGCAGCTGGAGGTGCTTGACTTCAGAGCTGGGGTACTGGGGGTAGCAGGGAGTTACAGCTTGTCCTGCAAGATAAATGCTGGTAACAAGTATTATGTATTTAACTGAAAGTGTTTAATTATTGCTGGGCTGCCCTTGCAGGTGGCAGTGCTGGGATCACTGAGTGAGGACACCTCAATTCCTGCAGCCCCTGGGGATACTTGTGGGGGTACAGGAGCAATGCAGGGGCTGTGCCAGGGGCAGGGCTATCCCAGAGCTGTGCCAGGGGCAGGGCTATCCCAGAGCTGTGCCAGGGGCAGGGCTATCCCAGAGCTGTGCAGGGACAGGGCTATCCCAGAGCAGTGCAGGGACAGGGCTATCCCAGAGCTGTGCAGGGACAGGGCTATCCCAGAGCTGTGCAGGGGCAGGGCTATCCCAGAGCTGTGCAGGGACTGTGCAGGAGCAGTGCAGGACAGTGCAGGAGCTGTGCAGGGACAGTGCAGGGCTATCCCAGGACAGTGCAGGGCAGTGCAGGAGCTGTGCAGGGGCCGTGTGGGGACAGTGCAGGGCAGTGCAGGGCAGTGCCGGGCTGGCATTGCTGTCGATGCTCCCCTCCATGCCCAAGCTGGCTCAGCCGGGCAGGGCCGATAACATCTCCAGTTTTGTAAAGCCGGCGGGACCTGTAAACAGCCCTAAATACCGGCTCTGCTCTGCCTCCCTACCTGTTGCTGCAGAGAAAGCCCGTTCTCCACTGCACAGATGGCTGCTTCTGTCTTAATATTTGCCTTGTCTGAAGGGGATCAGTTTTCTTAATTTGTCTAATTCATAATCCCATCTCAGTGGGATCTCTGTGCCCTGGCTGCTGGAAGAATTGCTTTTGTTGATGATGGGTAAGTCCTCCCCTCCTCCCTGCTCTGCTAAATTGAATATTGGCCTAACTCGTAAGTCCTTTGTAAGAGGGCTTAGCAGGATTATTTTCATACTGGATAGGGTCAATTTTAATAAAAGACAGGGAATGAATAAACTACTCTCTTTCTAAACCGCTGCTTGTTCTTTTTTCTTTTTTTTTTTTTTTTTAATTTCCAACCTGCAGAACTACATAAGAGTCACTTAAAATACCTTTTTTTTTTTTTTTTCCTCCATTGCAACTGACAACTTTCCCGGAGGAAAAATTCATTGTCTTGGCAGCCTGTTGCATAATTCAGTGCACATGATTGCTGCTTGCTAACCCTCTGTGCTGGTTGGAGCAGCACTTGACAGAACAAAACCCCCCATTAGCATCTGTTAATACTGGCTTTTGGGTTTCCCTGATATCTGTAAATAGATCTGGAATCTCCGTGTGAGGTCAACAGCTCTCTTCTGTGTATTTCTGCTGATGGAACAGAACTTCCAGTTGGAAACTTGGTGCTTCTGGCGGGGAAAGATTAAACTGGAGGGGACAGAGCTTGGGCAGTTTGTGCAGGAGCAGGGGGTGTGAGGAGATAGTGAGAATTAAAACGTTTAGTGACCCTTCACTGCGAAATTCAGAAGGGTTAGGGTGCAATTCTGCAGGAATTGGTAAAAGTTTTGTTTTCCTTAGGAAAGGGGTAGAGGAGAGCAGGGCAAACAGGGAAGAGCTGGATTAGCTTCAGATCCCCCTCCAGCAGGGAGATGCTGTTACAGACCTGGATGTGCTGGAGCTGCTGCACGTGTGAGAGAATCCCAGAGTGGGAAGGGATCTCAGAGTCCATCCAGTGCCACCCCAGGGACACCTCCTGCTGGATCCCTGGCAGTGCCCAAGGCCAGGCTGGACATTGGGGCTGGGAGCAGCTGGGACAGGGGGAGGTGTCCCTGCCATGACAGGGTGGCACTGCATTGAGTTTTAAGGTCCCTTCCAACCCAAACTGGGATTCCATGATTGAAGCTGTGGCTGCAGAACATTTTGTGTCCTGCACTGTGGTGCTGTCAGGGAGAATGGGAAGTGTTTAATTGTACCTAAAATTCAGTTTAATCAGTTTGTGCTGCTTTCTGTTCAAAATTCCCTGCAATGCCGTGAGCAGAGTCGTTATTTCTGCACTGTGGCAACAGTAGGAAGTAAAAAAAGCTGCATTTGAAGAAATATGGGAATGACAGAAGCTTAAAAAAATTTGCAAGACAGCTGATGTGTGTTGATGTTTATAAATACTGGAGAGCAGTGGCTTGGCTTTCACCTCCTTCCCGGTGCAGATGGAGGAACAGGTTCATCTGTGTTTGGAAATGGTTGTTGCTCGTGGGAGCCTCCTGCCTTTCCATTTGGAGTCATTTTGGGATTGCACAAAGGGGAGCATGGGGCAAGGTCCCTGCTTTTATCCTCAAGCAGCCTACACGTGTTGAGGGTGTGAGGAGAAATCCTGTCTGCAATCAGCCTGAAAAGTGATTGGTTTTGTAAACAAACAGGTCTTTGTTGAGTTGAGGAGGAAGTGGAGAGCAAAACTTTCTGATTGTGCTTTAAACCAGCACACGAGAGCTGTGAAATCGGTTGTTGCTGCTTCCTCTGCATCGAGCAGCTGATTTACTGCTCAGGTCCAGCCTGAGGAGTAAATTTGCACATCTGCTGCTGGAGTTATCAGCAGGAGCTGATATCAGTCAGGATATTGAATTTGATATCAGTCAGGGCCTTGAATTTGATATCGAATCAAGATATTGAAGTGGTTACCAGGATATTTAATTTGATATCAGTCAGGGCATTGAATTTGGTATCAGATCAAGGTATGGAAGTGCTTATCAGGATATTTAATTTGATATCAGTCAGGGCATTGAAACAGATACCAATCAAGATTTATCTCCACTCCTGATACAGAGGAGACATCCCCATATCTGATGATTCTTGTTTGTTCCGTGGTAATTTCAGGCAGATTCAGGTTCTTTTCATCTTCAGTTCCTTGAGTTTTATCTCAGCTTGAGGCAAGGCTCATTTCGTGGTTAATTTGCTGTGAATGTGCTGCTGTTTCCCCTAGGAATTCCATCCATCCCATCCAGAGAATTTACTGGGATATTGCCCCTTGCCACCTCAGGGCCCAGAGTTCCTGTGTGGAGGTGGTCCCAAAAGCTATTCCCAAAGCCCCCTAAAGCATGGGAATTGCTCTGATAAAATATTTGTCGAGCCAGGTGTTCTGAGCTCTCAGAGAGTTCATCACTTTTGAGTTTTGTCCTGCAATTCCCAATGGCATAAAATTAGCAGGATGGCATGAAAGGCAGTATTGGAAACAGAAAAAGGTTTAATAACAAAAATAACAAACTAAAAGCTGTGCCAGAGGCAAGGAGGTCCTTGTCTCTGCTAAAACACCCCAAAAATGCCACCAGGTTCCTTTGTTCAATGCTTTTGTAACAATAGCCCAGGCTGGACTTTAGACCTTGGTCCAGGCAGACAGCACCAAGGTGAAATTTAGAAGGTCCTAAGAGGTATCTTTGTATTACTATGCATCCAAATTGGGAAAGACATTTCTGGTTTTTCACCTGTTAAGGGAAAGAAGGAGAAACTCAAATCCTTTCTTCATTTGGCCACCCTGTCAGTGGGGGCACGCTGCAGTGTTGCTGTCTCTGCCATCCCTGCCCTCCAGAGCCAGGCCCAGGGCTGGCCCAGCCCCAGCATTGCCCTGTCCCATTCCCACTGTCCCTCCTGAGACAAGAAATTGAAAGTTAAACCCCTGAACCAACAAAAATTAATCCCAAGGTCTAGAATGTGACCAGGAGCTGAGGCGCATACTCAGAGAGGAATGTGGAAAAGTTCAAATGCAATAAAAAATTTAAATGTCTTTGTCAAAGACCCCCCAACAACTCCCAAATTAAAGATACACAAGCACAAAAATGACTTTTTACTCATTTTAATGCAAACCTAAGATAAGCAAAACTAAACAAAGCTAAAAAATAAAAATATATTAAGCACATTATATAGTCCTAGACATTTAAGAGATAAATATAGCAGCAGTTTAGAGCTTTCAGGGTGCATGTTTTCAGAGGAGTTATCCCCTGTGTGCCTCAGTGCTAAAATAAACCATACCTGCTTCATAACTTCTGCAAGTTACAGAGTTCTTCTGCATGTCACTGCCAGCAGTGCTCCCACAGCCCCTGGAGCAGAGAGTGCTCAGCACTGGGAGCTCCTGAGCTCTTCTGTTGTTCTCCTGTCCCTCCAGATGCAGCTCCCGTTGGGAGGCAGGAATTTGTGCTGGAAACTCCCAGGTGAACTCAGGAAGACGTTATTTTCCTGATATTTTCCCCTCCTTTATTTTTTCCTGCGAGTGCAGGGAGGCTGGAGAGTGTCAGTGTGTGAGTGTCTGATGTGTGGAGGGTTCCTGGAGCTGGGAGGAAAATCAGCAATGGGAGATGGAATTGTTCCCTCAGCTTTCACCTCGGAGATAGAAATATTGGGATTGTATCAGTGGTGTTTAATGATACCTGATATAAATATGGGATTATATCAGTGGTGTTTAATGATTGATACCTGTTATAGTGGGATTATGTCAGTGGTGTTTAATGATTGATATCTGATATAAATATTGGGATTATATCTGTGGTGTTTAATGATACCTGATATAAATATTGGGATTATATCAGTGCTGTTTAATGACTGATTTCTGATATAAATATTGGGATTTTATCTGTGGTGCTTAATGATTCATATCTGATATAAATATTGGGATTATATCAGTGGTATTTGATGATTGATACCTGATAGAAGGGAGACGCTTATGGTTTATGTTTGCATTTTATACTTATTTTAATCATGCTTTGCTTTCTTTTGTTCTTTTTTGTTTGTTTGGTTGGTTTTTTTGTTTTGTTTTTAATTGCAGCAGCTGTTGCCGGGTAAAAAGTTTTGGGAATCTGATGATTCCAGCAAAGATGGACCAAAAGGGATATTTCTGGGAGATCAGTGGAGAGACAGTGCTTGGGGAACATCAGGTAGCTCAATTATTTCCTTAATTTAGTTGGAGTTAAATACAGAAATGTGCAATTTATTGACTCAAAGTCACTGGCCAGGCTGGGTGACACAGCTTTGAAAAGATGTAAAAATCCATCTGGTTTATGTAATAAAAAACCATAGAAAACATCACATTGCTTTTTGATAAAATTAGGATATCCATGGATGTCAGAACATTGTCTAATATGAATACGTATAAATTAGTGTTTATCTGCTTCAGAATCTTAAATTGCCCTTAAAATTTCAATTTCTGATGTGTTTTCTGTATTGGGATTGATCAGATGAAAGTTTGAACAAAGATATTGGAGAACAAGATGAAAAAAAAAAAGGCACTTCATTTTTTAAATACTAAACCAACCAACCAAAACCTACCATTCAGTTAAAAAAAAAAATGTTTTGAATTAGTGTTGAGTTAAATCTGCTAAGGATTTTTTCTTGCATCACAGAATGTCCCTGATTTGGGACTTGAGGGGAAAGCAACATTCAGTTTAAAAAAAAAAAAACAACAACCAAAAAAAAAAAAAAGAAAAAAAAAAGAAAAAAAAAGAAAAAAAAGTTTTGACTTAGTATTGAATTTTATCTGACAAAGATTTTGTTCTTGGCTCAGAGACTCTCCCTGATTTTGAACTTTGGGGGAGAATATTCAGGTTGGTTTTAAGAAATAAAAAAAAAAACCCTGCAAGTGCTGGGTTTGAAAGGCTGAGCTTAGATTTGTTCTATCCATGGTTTCTGTGTAATGAATCTGCTCCTGAAACCTTGCTGCAGCTCCCATGAAATGGGATTTACCTCACTGTTTTGAGGGCTTTTCCCTGGTGAGAATATCCATTTTTAAATGGGAGGCTTTGGGACAGTGATGAGGCCTTGTTTTGTTATTTACATTGGAAAATGGCCGTGAAAAGGGGCCAGAGCTCCTCGGTGTGCCTGGCTGGAGCAGTGTGGGCACGGGGAGGGTTCTGGGGAGCTCCTTGGGCCTGGCTCAGTCCAGCCTGGGGCTGAGGGGGATCAGGGCTGAGCCCGGCTTTGGGAGCAGCTGAGGGTGGGACTGGCCGGCCTCATCCTCATCCCGCAGCTCCAGGAGTCCAGGCCCTTCTCATCCCTGCCTCTGCTGGTTCCCGTTAACCCCACAGCTCCCAGAGCCCCGAGTGTCTGGGAAGTTTCCTTTTGGCTCATCTAAAATAAGGAACAGCACCCGAGCTCTCTGCTCCCCAAAATCCCCCAGTGCAGTGGTGAGGCCTGGATCCTCCCTGGCTCCCTCCGTGCCCTCAGGATGCACTGCAGGCCTCCCTCAGGGGTTTGGGGTTTCATTCCTCTGCCTCAGAGTTGTGGATTTAGAACCTTTTAAAGTCTTTTTAGAACTTTTAAAAGCTAAAAGCTGTAGTCCTGCCCTTCCTTCCAGTCCTGGGACACTGCCTGGACACTGCCAGTCCTGGGTAGCAGTGCTGGGTTAAAACCAACTTCTCCCTTTATTTTGGAAGCTTTTTCTCCTCACAATCCCCTCACTCCATCCAGCCTCCATGGAACGGTGAGGCCTGGATCTTCCCTGGCTCCACCCTTCTCCATCCATGCCCACAGGCCTCCCATGTGGATTTGGGGTTTTACTTCAGCCCAGAGCTGTGGATTTTGACCCTTAAAATCCAGCCCAGCTCAAAGCTGGAGTCCTGCCCTTCCTTCCCCTCCTGGGGACATGGAGTTGGGCAGCAGTGCTGGGTTAAAACTGGCCTGTCCTCCTTTTTGAAAGCTTTATCCCCAAAATATCTCCCCAGCCCAAGTCCCTTTGTGGCTACATGGATGGGAAAAGGAGGGAAGTTTAGCCAGGAGCAGTGACAGAATGAAATTACTTTAACCTGATTTCGTGAGGGGGCTCCAGTGTCAATATCCTTGGATACTGATGTCCCTTCCATGTCCCACCAGCCCCTGGCAATTCCCAGACCTGCTGCCTGCTATTTTTGACTCCCTGCCTGTTGCCAGGAGCAGAGAATTCCCTCCCTTCCCTCCTTGGGGTCACTCCCTTCTGCCCAGCCCGGGATTTTGGCAGAGCCCAGAAGGATTTGGAGACTCCTGAGTCTGTCCTGGTTGGACCTCAGAGCCTCAGGCTCCAGGGATGGCAAAGGGCTGGGGCAGGAGGACAGGGGGTGAGGAAGAAGAAATGAACTCCTCAGAAATCTTTTCTTGAGGAAAGAGCAGCCAAAAAATCTCTGATCATGACATGAACACAACAATTGATGGAACAAAGGACACAAGACTGGTGGAACAGCAGGATTGTGTTTTAAATGACAAGCCAAAACTTGTTTTCACTGTACTAATGCAAGTATTTTACTAAAACTAAAAACTAAAACTTTGTTTCTTTTCATTGCAGCCTTTAATTAGTCTTAAATTTCTGAAATTTTACAAGTTTAGATTTTAAGCATAGCTCTCACTTGCAGGTTTACATGTTGTAGTATTTAAAAAATGAGACAGGCATCCTGATTTTACTAGTGGACATCAGCAGAGTTACAAAGTTGGCACTTCTTAGTGCAAATAAGCCCCTGGGGAGTACATATTGAATGATTTCATTTGCCTCCTTTGAATAGCTGGATCTGCTTGTGAGAATTTCCCATGTTTTTGTTCCAGATCACTCTGTTTCCCAGCCAATTATGGTTCAGAGAAGACCTGGGCAGGGCTTCCATGTGAACAGTGAAGTCAACTCGGTGCTGTCGCCACGGTCAGAGAGTGGAGGGCTGGGAGTGAGCATGGTGGAGTATGTGCTGAGCTCATCTCCTGGAGACTCCTGCCTCAGGAAAGGAGGATTTGTAAGTGCCTGATCCCCACATTTCTGTTCTTTTCTCCTTTTGCTGCTTGGTTTGTTTGGTTGTGAATCGTTCCTAGGGCAGAGGTTTATTTCTTTGCTCTCAGTTTAGCTGTTCCTTCAAGCAGGGCAGGTTTGGTCCTTGGCTTGGGGATGTGGGATGGGAGAGGAGAGTGCTGGCATTCCCTGGATCCTTGGAAAAGCCCCCCAGCAGAAACACCCCATCCGAGGTAATCCTGGGAAAAGGTTCTGCAAACCTCCACTGAGCCTCTGGCTGCCTCAGTGCTGCCTCAGGACAAAAACTCTCTGTGATGATCCCAGAAATGGGACCCCAGCCCCAAAGCCACTCTTCACTTGATGACAACTGTCATGGCATAATGTTTGTCCTTGTCCTCTAGGTTTTCCTTATGCTGTTTTTTGGGATTAACCCCCCCTAGTAAATACATTGCTTTCACACACCCTTCCCTGGAATTCCTGCTAGCTGCATGGATGTTTCATGCTGGAATTGCTGTCTGGGCTGCTGTGTCCCTGTTTTGTGGGGTGGGAAGGAGCACAGCCTCCAGTTGAAGGATGTGGGGAGAGGTGGCATCAAGCCCAGCCCTGTAGTGGGGAAAGGGCTCCAGAAATTGTGGAAAAACCTTTGGAGGTTCTCCTGTGTAGCTTCCCTCAGCCCTCGTTAGGGGATGTTCTCCCATGGGAGAGCCCTGAGCCCAGCAGGGAGGATTTTTGGGATGTGAGCACTCAGGGCAAGGAGCCAGTTTATCCCAGCTGGAGGTCAGGGAGGGGTTTGCTCCTCAGCACCATCAGGGTGACAGTGGTGACAGCTGTCACTGCTGAACACCCCCTTCTTTGGGGGAATGGTGCTCCAGAGCTGGATTTACAGGTGGCATTTCCAAGTGATACTAGGGAAGCACAGTTTTATTTTCTTTCAGAAGCAACACCAAAAGATTTTTGCTTTCAGAACAATTTTTTTTTTTTTTCTCTAAATAAGAGGGAACAATCCCTCCCTCCAATCAGAGAATGGGAGAAGGGTTCAGTGGATAGAGACAGAAGTGTTGTGTGCAGAGCACTTCTCCCTCCAGTCAAGTGGAGGGAGAGCAGGGTTTGGATGTCTGTCCCTGTGACAGCACCAAAGCTGCCTCTGATAAATATGTTTTTATGCCCCTTGCTGGTTTTTATCATAAATTATGTTGTTTTTCCTCTCCCTTTTGTTGTTCAAAACACTGCCCCAGGCATCATCACCCTTTATTCTCCTCCCAAGTGAAATAAAATACAGACATGCTGCAGATGTAATGCCACTCATGAAATGGTCAACAGAACAGAAATCCTTTTTTTTTCCTCTTTTTTTCCCCTTTCCTTCCAAAGAAATGTGCCTCAGGATTACAGGAGCCAGTGACTGAGGCAGTGATTTATTTGAGTGTTTTTAAATGAGCTATGCCTTGGAATTCACTGCTGATGCCCCCAAAACTGAGGTGATCTTCAAATACCTGTCCAGTCAAGAGCTGTCTCTGACACTGAGCCAGGCACTTCAGAGAGGCACTAATTCACTTTATGCCCCTGCAGCATTTGCTGGTGTTGATTTTGAAGTGCTTAAGTCCCATCTCGAAAGATAATTCCTTAAAATTATTTTGGGATGGGATTTTTAGAGCCTATAAAAGCTAACCTTGAGTTACATTCCCTTATTTCTTTGATTATTATTGAATATTTTGCATTTGTATTTTTTTATTTTTTTTCTTTTTGTAGCAACTAATGTTTGCAAGCGACTTCTTTTCTTGTGACATGTGTCTTTGATTTGTTACCATCTTGGGGTAACAGGAAAATTGATCTGAAAACTCAGCTTATTAAAACAAAGTCTCTTTTGCCCAGGGGCCAAGGGATGCAGAGAGTGATGAGAATGACAAAGGGGATAAGAAAAACAAGGGCACGTTTGATGGAGATAAATTGGGAGATCTGAAGGAGGAGGGGGACGTGATGGATAAATCCAATGGTTTGCCTGTTCAGAACGGGATCGACGCCGATGTCAAAGACTTCAGGTATGTGTATTGGTGGTTATTAATTAATCAGTTAATAATTAATCAGCATTGGGGTCTAACCCCAGCCACCAGCTCAGCCCCTCCAGGCTCTCACTCCATCCCCTGTGCTGCCATGGGTGGGAGAATCCAAAGTGGGAACTCATGAGCTGAGGTGGAAACATTTTCATGGAGAAAGGAAAAGGACGTGGAAGTGAAGCCAAGGCAGGAATTGATCCAGCTCTTCCCTCAGCCACGCCATTCCCAGGAGAGCTGGGCTCCAGTGGGGGTCACTGGGGCCTCTCCCTGCCCAGGAGAGGCTGAGGGAGCTGAGCAGCCTCGAGAGGAGCCCCAGCTGAGAGGGGCCCTCAGCCCTGGGTGTCCCTGGGTGTCCCTGGGTGTCCCTGGGTGTCCCTGGGTGTCCGTCCCTGTGCGTCCCTGTCCATCCCTGTCCATCCCTGTCCGTCCCTGTCCGTCCCTGTGTGTCAGGACAGCCCCAGGCTCTGCTCCAGCCCCAGCAGGGGTCCCAGATCCAGGGGCAGGGGCTGAGCCCAGGAATTGCCCGGCCCAGGAGGCAGAACTGCTGCCCTGGGCAGGGCCCAGAGAGGGGCTGGAGTCTCCTCCCCAGGATATTCCAGAGCCACACAGACACAATGCTGTGCCCTGAGGTGGAGCGGGGGTGGCACCAGTGACCCTGGGGTCCCTCCAGCCTGATCCAGTCTGCATTCTGTGACAGGAACTGGTGAATACCAAAGCCCATCACTCCAAACACCCTCCCCTTCCCTCTTCCCTCAGCTCTGGGTGCTGCATGGGTTGGGATATCATAGAATCCCAGAATGGTTTGGGGTGGGAGGGACCTCAGATCCCATGCAGTGCCACCCTGCCACGGCAGGGACACCTCCCCCTGTCCCAGGGACACCTCCCCCTGTCCCAGCTGCTCCCAGCCCCAATGTCCAGCCTGGCCTGGGGCACTGCCAGGGATCCAGGGGCAGTTGCTCTGGGAATCTGTGTCAGGGCCTGCCCACACTCAGTGTGACAAACTCCTTTCTTTGTCTGATCCAGATGGTTTTAGAAATAAATTATAAAATCTCTTTTATAAAATCAAATGGATCAGTTGGGATCAGCTGTGTCCCCCCAGGTCCCTGTGTACCCCAGCCCCTCACAGGTGGGGTGAGGAACAGAACAGCCCTGGCTCTGGGCAGGCCCTGCCCAGCCATAACTGAGGCATCCCAGTGGAATCAGCTCCATTCCAAACCTGCACATGCAGTCCATCCTTTTGGAAAGGCTTTTCCATGCTCTGCTGGAAGCTCCAATGTCCCCAGGATGTTCTAAATGCCCTCAGGGAAGCACGGGGAGAAGCTGGGAGCCCCTGAGAGCTGTGTGTGATGCTGGATTATTTTCACACCCGCTTTTAATCCCCGTGTGTGGGATTCCTGTGGAAACCCCCATGGGAGGTGTTGGTTCTGCTCCTATCCTGGGCCACCTTACTCCTGGGGGTTTGGATTTGTTCCTTGCAGCTCTGCAGGGGTGGAAACCTCCTGAAATTGTGCCCACTGATGTAATGGACACATATGTGTTCCTTGCTCATTTCTGTATCCATTGGGGTTCCTGGTGGCCTGTAGGAGACTGGAAAAGCCAAACAACTGGTAAAATAAAATGCAGAAGCCAAACAAATTGCAGGGAAATGCACATTCCTGGCTCTTCCGTGGATAGGAAGCATTCCCCTGGAGTCCAGTCCTTGTTTTGGGTGATCAGGAGCCCATGGCAGCTCCCTTGGAATGGTGTGAAGTGAGATTTGGTGCCAGAGCTTCACACAGTTATAAATCACCACGTACCTTCATTAAATGTAACTATTTGGGAAGATTCTGGCTTGTTCTGTCTGGCTGTCAGCTGAGGAGAAAACAGAAACAGAAATTTTTTTACATTTTTACTGTAACAGGTGTTTGAGGCTGGGACTGGGTGTTGTGCATTATTTTTTGTTTGTTTTTAAAACACATTAATTTCTATGTGGAATTAACTCGGGGAACTATTTCAGACCATGTTTTTTACTTATTCCCCCTTTATTACAACACCTCCAGGCAGTTCTGGTGGGTCTGATATTGGGCTGGAGCATTCCTGCTTTTATTTTTTTAAATACATCAACTTCTATGTAGAATTAACTCAGGGAACTATTTCAGACCATCTTTTTTATGTTTTCTCCCTCTTCTACAACACCTCCAAGGAGTTCTGGTGGGTCTGGGGTTGTGATGGAGCATTCCTGGTTTTAGTTTTTCTCTTTTAAATACATCAATTTCTCTGTAGAATTAATTTGGTGAACTATTTCAGACCACATCTTTATTTTCCCTCCTATACTCCATCATCTCCCTGCAGTTGTGGTGTTGCCTGGAAAGGCTGAGCTGGAAACAGAGAGCAGGCAGAGTGAAAGAATAAAAAGGGATTTATTGAAAGGATCCAGCCTGGGCCGTGCAGGAACCCCTTGGGGCTGCACCCAAGCAATCCAGCAATGGGCCCAAAATGGATCCTGGGCACGAGGCCTCACACTTTTATAGACTCTGCTCCATTTGCATCTTGGAGTTAATTGTGCAATTCCAGCCTCAGCTTATGAAGCTCCATCCTCTTTGTTCTTTCTCTCTTCTTCACTGCTGTTTCCACTCTTGGGCCTAAAATTTGTCCTTGGTCCGTGCTAGAAAGGAATTGTTTTGTGTCCCTACCCTGTGCAGAGAGCTCAGCAACCCTGAATATGAAACCCAGAACTGCACATTAAACCAGCACAGAGTCTGAAAAAATACAAAAGCTAAAACTGAAGGTGTCAGTGGAGGGTGGGATGCTGGGCTGGAGCGTTCCTGGCCTTTTCCTGACGCGTTTCCCTCCCCGCGCAGCCGCACGCCCGGGAACTGCCAGAACTCTGCCAGCGAGGTGGATCTGCTGGGCCCCAACCAGAACGGCTCCGAGGGCCTGGCCCAGCTGGCCAGCACCAACGGGGCCAAGCCTGTGGAGGACTTCTCCAACATGGAGTCCCAGAGCGTGCCCCTGGATGCCATGGAGCACGTGGGCATGGAGCCGCTGCAGTTCGATTACTCCGGCACTCAGGTCCCCGTGGACTCGGCCGCGGCCACCGTGGGGCTCTTTGACTACAATTCCCAGCAGCAGGTACGGAGCTGATCCCTGATCCATCCCCGGGGCTCCAGAGGGGCTGGGCCGGGCTGAGCTCAGGATCCCATCCTGGGAAGAGGGATGGAGGAAGAGTGGAGGTGGTCTCATCCTCTTCGTGCTGTGTGTGTCCTTCCTGGGAATTGGAATAGGAGCTCTGCTTCCCACGGCAGCTGGAACAATCAGAATTCCCACAGCAGTTCCCACAGCACTGCCCTCTCTGGTCATCCTGAGTGTTTGGAGGAGCTGGCATTGAAAAAGAGCTTTAAAGTAGTAAAAAGTGCTAAAAAAACCCCCAAACACCCAAGAAGTAACTGAGAGCCAACACTTGCTCAGCCCAGGTGTGAGCCCTGCACTGGGCTTTGCCAGGCCCCACACTGGGCTTTGCTGGGCTGAGCCCCACACTCAGCTCTGCTGCCCAGCCAGAGCAGCCTGAGGCAATTACAAGTTCAGACCTTCTACCTGAGTCTGGTTTAAACCCTAAGGGCAGAGTCCACTACTACAAATCTTTATCTGAGCCTGGCTTAGGTTTGTTTGACCTTTCTCCCACACAAGCCCAGACTCCCTCATGCAGCGCCTCCCTTGGCTCCTGCTGAATGCTGGGCCTGGCTCCAGCAATCGACTCCTGCTCTGCTCCTGTTCCTGCTCGTTTGGGTAATGATTGTAAACTTTATTGCTCTCTCTTTGCAAGTCTGATATCCCTCAAAGAAGAAGGGAATCCTTTGTTGTAGCTGATTGCAGGGATATATAACTCTCCCTGGCTTCCCTAAAATATCTGATTTTTTTAGCAGAAGAGCCTCTGGCACTCTGGAGTGAGGGAAACCATTGCCAAGTTTGTGCTGAGTTATCACAGTCTTAAAAGCAATGTAAATATCTGTGTTGGAGCTCAATTGGCTGCTCTGTTTTACAGCATCTTCGTGAGGTTAATGATGGAAAATTTAATGATTAAACTAAATAGCTGCTGTAGAGTTCAGAAAGGAAAAAAAACAGATAGTTCCAAGTCTTTGTCCTGCTCTGGTGTAAGGCCTGGGATGTCAGAATTACTTTTAAACCAGAAAAATTGTGTGTTTTTTAAAACATTAGGGCTCCACAAGTGAGCTGCTTCTGGAGAAGCACTAGAGATGGGACTGGAATGGCTGGAGTGGGAAGCCTGGAATTTGCATTTTGTCAGGGTTTTCTGTTTAAGTGAAGACTCCTTTACAAGTTAGAAGAGTTTTTATTTGTTTCTTTCAGCCTTAAAAATTTAAGATTTGAAATTTGGCACGTCTGGCACCTCTCTAGTGGAAATAAACCCTCCCAAAGGAAGGCAAAGCGGGGAAGGGTCCCCGTTTTGGGAGCGATGCAGTGCAGGTTTCTGGCTGGGTCTGGATTTTTTTATTTCATACCAGGTGGAAGGGCAGTGTCCCTGTGGAGCTGATGTCACCTCTGTGCCATCAACTGTGTGGGAATCACAGAATCACTGAGGCTGGAAAAGCCCTCCCAGAGCATTGAGTCCCAGCTGTGCCCAATGCCCGGCAGAGCACTCAGTGCCACATCCAGGAATTCCTTGGACATCTCCAGGGCTGGGCACTCCAAACCCCCCTGGGCAGCCCCTGCCAATCCCTGAGCTCCTTTTCCATGGGGAAATTCCTGCTGCTGCCCACCCTGAGCCTCCCCTGGCCCAGCCTGAGGCCGTTCCCTCTCCTCCTGTCCCTGTTCCCTGGAGCACAGCCCGACCCCCCCGGCTGTCCCCTCCTGGCAGGGAGTTGTGCAGAGCCACAAGGTCCCCTCTGATCTCCCTTTTCTCCAGGCTGAGCCCCTTCCCAGCTCCCTCAGCCTCTCCTGGAGCTCCAGCCCCTTCTGAACTGCATTTCCTTGTTGTGAAGCCCAAATCCCCACTTGTCTCTCCCTGATTTTGGGGGAGCAGTGGGGACACAGCTGCTGCCCCTCAGTCCCACGCAGGCCCTGCTGGGCTGTCAGACAAGACCTGTTCTTTTCAATTTTCACCCTTGTTGCAGCTTCCACCTGCAGTGAAAGCAAACAGGAGCCTTTTGTCAGCCTGAGGTGCTGTAGTAAAGATCAGGAATCCTTCCCCAGCCAAATGTGCCTCTCAGAGCAGGTTTGTGTAAATCCAGGGCTCTTGGCTCACACTTGGGCCCATTTCTTTAATTCCTGATCCCCGAAGCCAGGGGTCCTTGCTGCCCACTGTCACTCTCAGCCTGGATGAAAGGAATTTGTCTTTTGCCATTCTGTTGTCAGCTGGAAATAATTCCTGAACAAGGGCTCTCATCCCTAAAAGTGCCTTTTGGGGCTGTGGGGAGCACCCCATCCTTGTAGGAGGTTACAGGCAAGCACGGCTAAAGGCAGCATGAGGAAGGGGAAGGTTTTACCCACGTGTGATCTGATTAGAGATGTCAGATGTTGATATTGCAGCTGGCTGAAGGAAATCTGATCTTCCAGAATTCCCATAACTGTGGGGTTCTGCTTCCTTGGAATTCCCTCAGTCAGCTCCTCCACGTGCTGGAAATCATCCTTCATTTGTCTGCACATGGAACAGCCTCACTGAAGTGTTGGATTATCTCCCATAACTCCTCCAGGACCGTGTCAGGGCTTTGTAACTTTTCGCTCCAAATGCATTTTCCAACAGCCTGAGATGCTCCAGGTGCACTTTTCGGATACCTTTGTAAATTGAGATTACTATTCCTGTTGCAGAGGTTCCTTGTCCCTTTTTCACTCTCTCAGTGCCACCTTTTAGCACTGCTCTGTAGTTTGGAATGTGGGGCTGTGCTGTCAGCAGATGGAGACAGTGCCGAGGCTTTAGCAGCTCTTCCCAGAGACGTTGAGTTGATGATTCCCAGAGCTCCTGTGGCTGATCTGGCTGAGGAGAGCTTGCAGTTGGGATGGTTCCTGTTGGCTCTGCTTCCCTGGACAGGCTGCAGGCTGAAATCTGCAGCTGCAGGCTTGGAGGTGGGCTGAGTTTCTTCTGAAGGAGCTGAGCAAGGCTGTGAATTAAAGCAGGGAGAGGTCACGGAATCCTGGAGTGATTTGGGGGGAAAGGACCTCAAAACTCATCCTCCAGCTATGGCAGGGACACCTCCCACTGTGGCAGGTCACTCCAACCCCCATCCAGCCTGGCCTTGGGCACTGCCAGGGATCCAGGGGCAGCCACAGCTGCTCTGGGCACCTGTGCCAGGGCTGCCCCCCCTCACAGGGAACAATTCCTGCCCAATATCCCAACTCAATCCCTCCTCTCTTAGTTTAAGGCCATTCCCCATTTTCCTGTGCTGGAAAAAGTCCCTCTCCTGCTTTCTTGCAGACCTTTTATGTCTGGAAGTCAAATTTTGCAGGGACTAGCTGAGCCCCTAGAGCCAGCAGACAACAAAAAGAGCCAAGAGCAGCAGGTGAAATATTGATGGTGAAATATTGTTGGTGAAATACTTGTGCTCTGAGTATGTGTGGATTCCTTTTTCCCAGTTCTTCTGATTCCCAGATGGATCAGTGAGTTGCATTTGGGAGGTGTGGAAGTCCTCACGTGTGAAGTGGGCACAAGAAGTGTTTTTAGGGAGATAAGTGCTTTTTGTGCCCACAAGACAAGGAAGTAATAACCCATCCATTTCCTCCATGCTTTGCTGTGGCAGAATCCACATCAACAGGCTGGAAAAGCAGATCCCAGGGATGCAAAAGCAGGTGAAAATTCAAGGGTTTGGTGAAATTTTGCAGTTGAAGAAAGCTAAAAAGCTAAAATTGCTGAACTAATAAGAAAGCAGACCCCAAACCCTAGCATGTTCCAGAGGAATCCACACTTCAGGAAGCAGTTTAGGGGATTTAGATGTTTTTTTCCCATATTGGCTGATCAGTGAGATGTTGCTAGTCACTCCCACAGAGTCACTGTCCCTCATTCCATGTTCTGCAGCTCCTGTTTTCTGTGATCTCCTTGTTTTTTTACACTCGGGGATGTCAGTGGAGCTTTGCCCCAGCTCCTGGTGACAGGTGGCATCTGAACAGACCTGAACAGGCTTTGTGTGACCACGAATGGCTCCTTAAAACAACAAAAAGGGCAAGAAAAGCAGGTGTGTCGTGCACCCAGACTGCTCAGGGCGTTTTATGGCCCTGGAGGCAATAAAGGAACTGTAGATCTGATATTTTCCTCCACAAGGAACATTCTGATACCCCCTGGATGTTCGTAGGAGCTCCAGCTCCTGGGGAGTGAGCAAACAAAGCCCTTGTGAAGGTGAGGGCTTGGCACACAGCAGGTTAATTCTGGCTCCCCTAAATGCTGCATTTCCACCTCATAAACCCTATGCTCATCCCTCAGATGTGTTTTCTCCACCTGAAGTTGTAAAAGGACAAATATAAAGGTGGATTTTATCTCACAGATTTGTTCATCCTGCTCTCAGAACAAGCAACTGCAATTTTTGCCTTTAAAAAAAAAGAGGAGTTGAGTTTTCTTGATGTTTCTGGGCTGCTTCTTGATGGTTGTGGGTTTCTGCCAAAAATTTGGGCAGAATTATTGCTGCTTCTGCCAGCAGTTGACTTGTCTAAAAGGAGGGCAGGATAATAGGTGTGAAAATCGTAGGCATTTGGGCATCCAAGTCTGTTCTGAGGGAGTGGAGGGAGAAAACATTTCTCACAGTGGTTTGTGAAGTCATTCCCATTTTGGAAATGATCCCTGGAAGTGAGGGGGGGATGGACATGCTGGATAATTTCAGAGGAGTTATTCAGCTGGTGTGTCCTTAAATGTTTTAATTACAGCTGCAAATGGATGAATTCAGGGATTTCCTTCAGGGAGAGGCAAAAGAAGCTGGGAAAGAAACTTTTAGTTAGGCCCTGAAGAAAGAAAAAACCCAAACCCTTAGCAAAAATATTCGAGGGAATCCTATTTTTTCTTTTCTTAGTGAGGAATAAATCTTCAATAACCTTGAGAACTGAGCAGGGGGCTGCAGTAAAGGAAGTGTTTGGTCTGGGGTTTGTGATCCTGAGGCTGTCTCCTCTGCTGGCTCTGAAGGAATCGTGGGTGTCTTAAACTTGGCTCTGCATCCTATTGCCACCTCCTGCTGTCCCACTGCCGTCCCACTCCCATCCCATCCCATCCCATC
>VXBU01013712.1:974323-1022057 GCA_013400315.1 Bombycilla garrulus | reverse complement strand
AATTAAAAAAAAATAAAAATTAAGAGCATACATAAAAGGAGAAGTCACTTATCAAAAATATGACTCAGAGAGTTTTGCTGCACTACTGGAAAATGCTGAGATGTTGTAATGATGGCTCTGGCAGAAAAAAATGTATAGGACAGAACAGAATGGATGTTCAAAGCTCTGTGGGGGAAATGAATCATGTGATGCCCATTAGTGTCACTGAAAATTTTGCTGTGATAGCTCCATGTATTTTTGAAAGTGTACTTTTACATGTTTAATACAACACTTATAAGCAAAATTTAACACAGGCACAGTGAATCTGTACTAATTCTATTACCTTCTCTGTCCTTACTCTTTTGTTAGTAGGATTTAAATCTTCTTTACCACACCAGATCTTTTGTCTCATCACATATGTTTAAGGTTTATGGATTTGTCTGAATTTTGGATACTTTAAAGAAGGACTGAATGACAGAACAAGTGTGTGCTAGCAAAGATATTGTTTCATCCCTGGGAACTTCTGCTTAAATACCAAATTTTAAAAGTGTTCCTGTCTTATGAAAGAGTTTGACAGCTGTCAGGTCAGACACTGAGAGTGCAAGGAGTGAAATCAAAGCTATCTTCCTGTTCTTTCTCCATAGATTCTGTCTGATTAAATGACTCTACCCAGATATGCAGGTAGTACATAGTATAATCTCTTCTATGCATATATTTTTAGTCAAAATGAAAAAAAACCAGCAAAAATTGGACTTTCAGATTTCTCAGTTTTGTTCTATAAACTGAAGCCCACCTCTTAGCCCAGAATGATGAGGGACAATGTCATCTTAGATAAACACAAGTCTTTACCAAGCCTCATGAAACCTGATGCTTACATATGTGAAATGTAAACCCCTCTGGAATCGGCTGGGCTTGTTAGGGATGACAAGATGTACTGATACGCTGCACCTTGCAGGAATAAAGTCAGTTTATAGGTAAAAAATCTTGGATGAGATATATTCCCCTTTATTGACAGGAAAGGAAATGCTTAAGCAGACTGGAAGGACTAGGTGATATTTGGCTGACAAGGCTTGAGTTAATTAACTTGCCCTACCTGGAAAGAAAAAGAGAGGAAGGGGGCAAGAACAATGATAGGTTCATCTTTCCAGATTTTGGAAAATGATCCAAAAGGAAAAGAGGTATCAGCAAGGATCTCTCATTAAATAGATAAAACGAATATTACATCACCTGTAAAGGCCAAGGAAGGTAAAAGACCGAAGATAAAGAGTTCTGTTAAAAGTAACATTATGACTTCTCAGGTAGGATTCCTTGGTACTGCCAGTTTATGCTCTGGCCCTGGAGTTTTTCAAGGTAAGGCTGGATGGAGCTTTGAGAAATCTGTTCTAGGGGAAGGTGTCCCTGCAGTGGGGCTGGAACTGAATGGTCAGTAAAGATTCTGTTCAACCCAAACCATTCTATGATTCTTTGCCTGGGGGAGGACACTGATGACAAGTTTTTTCCTGTGTGACAAGACAGGCCATATGAAAGTACTTCTACTAGTCAAACTGTAGAGCAAATTTTATTACTTATGGCCCACTGTGAAGTGGCTCAGATGAGAACTAATGATGAACAGATTGATAATTGACACAGAAAGAAGGCTTCTGTCAGATGCCTTTGCTGTAGAGAAGAACGTTGGAGGGATTGAAATCTGATTTGATCTACTTTAATATTCAGCAAAAATCCAATTTATTTTCTACCAGCAGGAAGGGCATACTAAAAAAACAAAAAAAGATGGGAACTTTATTTACCCAGGATATTTTATTCTGAAGAGCATGGTGGGTTTAATAATTTTCAGTCAACTCTGGCAGAAAGAGTAAATATAAAAAGATTGCAAATCAGTATGAAAGAAATTAATACTTTATTTTGATGATATAAAACTATATACTTAGAAAACTATATACTTAGAAAACTATATACTTAGAATGTGATGGTTACCATAAGCAGAAAAAATTGCTGTTACGATGAGTAGAAGATTTATTGTTGAACAGAAAATTTGTTTAAAGTTATAAAATCAGTCTTAAAATCTTGAAAGATTAAGGATACCAAACAAAGATACCCTATAATCTATGAGATCTTGGGCTACATCTCACAGGATATTGGAAAGACATGGAATTAAAAATTAATAGTTGATCTTCAGTTTCTTGAGAGAAAAAAGACTGCCAGTCTTCTGCCTGAAGTCTTAAGGCAGAGAAGCAATGGTCTTATACCATTGATGCAACCAAAACCAGAAAGGGACTGAAACAGACAGGAGAGAGGGACTCTGAGTGAGAGAGGGGCTCTGAAGAGAGAGGGACTCTGAACCAATGTGACACCACACAAGTTCATCTGCTCTGGCCATTCTCAAAAAGAAAGTGGGTGTCTGACATCTGGGAAAATTAAAAAGAAAAAGGAAAGGCTGCAAGAAGATCCATCAAAAGTGAACAGGAGCGGGAGTTGTCATGTGCCAGAAAACTGCACAGTATGAAGAGAGGATTGATAACAGCATGATTAGAACAGAGAAATTTTTCATGGAACAAGTGGAAAGCACTGCAGCTGAAGATGAATGGGCTACTACTCTGGAAACAAATGGAGCATATATTAATTAAGTCAGAAACAGGTGCAGTGGAAAGTACAGTAGTCAAAACTACGATTAGCACTGGTAGAGCAGCCAGGCACACTGTTTAAGATACTCTGGATAGGAGAATGGATTCTGCCCCAAAGCCAAACACATCAGGGAAAAGTGCCAGTAGTTAATAAACTGGGAAGGGGAGAGGAGGAAAAGAATGTCTGTCAAGTGTATAAGAAGGATGAAGAAAGCAAAAATGAATCAAAATGTGACAGATCTTCAGACTCACTAGAAACAGCACTGAACTGAAATAGTTAAGAAAATGTTAGGAGATCTCTCCCAGGGAAAATAAATATTCCTTAAAGAGCAGAACATTGAACTGGAAAAAAAAATCCCAGTTATCCAAAATTATTCCTATCCTTAGGATTATAGAACAGGAAAGAGAGAGTACAGAAAAATGAACACAAGTAATGCCTGAGAGTAGGAAGACATGGTTGGCCAATAAACCCTGAATATCCCCTTATTTTAGGAAAAAAAGGAAGCAGGCTTAATTTATTTATGTTAGAAAGAAACAACAACAACAAAACACAAAAAAAAACCCCCACAAAACAAAAACAACCAAAAAACCCCCACAAAAATAATAAAAAAAACAATAAAAGATGATCAGATAATCCAAGTAGTTCTGACAAGTTTTAGAACTCAAATTCAAATCTGTAAAATTAATTGGAATTGTGTCCTACATTATCTGAGGAAAATGGTCAAGCAGACCACAGGTTAGCTGCATAGGGAATAAGCAAAATAAGTTATAACACTCATAGAGGGTAGGCTGACCTACCCCGATGGCTGACCAAATGTAGAGGGTATAAAATTACTTGCTTCACAAACACATCCAGCAAACAAGTGATTCAAATGTTATTACAGGGTTGAAAGAATTTTCTTCAATCCCAAGAAACTCAACAATACTGCAAGATATATTGCCATCAAACATTAGTCCTTTCTGAAATCTTCAACAGCATTCTTCTAGCTGTTCTTTACAGAAATTCTTTTTGTCTGTTTTTGTTCTATCTCAATTATTACAGTATTTTTTATTTCACAGCAGCTTTCATTCAACACATTAGTCATCAAATCCAGATAATCCAGATTAAAACTGATATTTTTGTATCGTATTTTATGAATGTTGACTCTATATAGCCATTAAAAATATTGAGGAACCATATTTGTCAAAGTCAAAACAGCATAAAATTGCTTTAAAAAGTGTGTAGATATATTTTTATATATGTATAATTGCTACAGTTTTAAGGAAAAGATACTTTATCTGCAGTAATCTAAGAAGATAAAAATAGGTATATTGTGTGGGATTGTCGACATAAGTGGCAAAATTTGAAGAAGCACATCACAAATGTCTTAAGACCTGATTTAAAAACAACATGTTAAAACTTATTATCTTATTTCAGTAAGATTATTCTTAAGAATCTAACTATTTTACTTTATTTTCAGTGCTTGGAGAACTTATAATGAAAAGGTTTTTTTTCAAAAACTCAATGAATAGAAAGGTATCAAAATGATAATATCATATTAAATGTTGATATGAAATTTATTTCCAGAGTCAAAAGCATGCAATCTGAATCTTCAGGCTGGGTCAATAAATTTTTCTGACAATTTTTAAGGCTGATTTAATGTTCCTACAAGGAGGAATAACAATGAATGTCTTTTTTAACATCTAATACAATTCTAAGCATGTCTATTTGTGAGGTGAGATGCTTCCATAAGCTTCAGCAAACTCAAACATTTGACTTTATCTGTTTATGTAGTCAACAGTAAGCTCTATTTCCTTCCTTCCTGCCAAACTTGACTACTAATTGCTTTCTGAACATTTACACATTGTCAGAAGTTGTATGAGACCGAAGATGGAACAATTATTTTCTACAGGTTATTTCTGAGGAAACTTTACAGAGAAATGTCACCCATTAAAGCAGCATGGAAAATATTTTCAGAACCACAGAGAGTGCTAAAAAAAACACCTGAAATACACAGAGTTATGTTAAGCCCAGAAGCTCAAAGGCTTTGGATAATATTTAAAATTGAGAAAGAAGCAAATAAAAAACTTTTGGGACTCTTTGAATACACATCTGAGAGACACAGTGACCACATAAAATGCTATTTATAAAAGTAGATTAATCTCATTAATGAGCTGGTCAAACGGAAGTTACAGAGCCATTTGCTAAAGAGCCATTTGCTGGTTTAACTCCATAATTTATTGTGGGCCCATAGTCCATTCTTAATCCATTCTGAGACTAATAAATATGAGTAACAGAACCTGAATGAGAAAACACCAGTAGGAGCTTATGAGTCAAGCATCTTCAGCCCACAGAACCCACTGCAGTCCTCATATGGCTTTTGTGGTCCCCACAACATACTGGGGGCACCCATAGGGAGAGATTTGAGCAGATTCTGGGTGATGTAATCCGGAAGAAAAAGCAAGCCCGCAGGATTAAGTGGAAACACAGTTTTGTAACTGCTTTGGAAGAAAGAAAATGTGCTCTAGCCAAATAAAAGTTATGTATCCAAATACTTTCCCTGCTCTAGCGAAGACAGAAAATCTCTGCCAAGAGAAACCCTTACAAAGCCAAAGAATAGAGGTGGTTACTTTGAACCAATTCTAATCTTTTGCATCTTATTATAATATAAAATATTAATGTAATTTTAATTTCATTTTGATTATTTAATTGTCACATAAAAATAAAAATGCTATTGATATTTAAAAAGAAGACCAGGGATTTGTTTCGATTACTTTCTAAGAATTTCTATGTCATCCACTCTACATTTCCATTTGAACTACAGCTGCAAAATAAAAGACCATTTGTGTGCTCCTTGTATGTGTGTTTTCAAAGGCAATTTCATTGCATTGTATGAAAAAGAACTCCTGCACTTCCACAGGTTTCTTATGTTGCCAACAGAGTGAAACGTATTGAAAAGAGAGGTGAATCATAACTCCCTGGTGAATGACATTCAAACACTGGCAACATTTATGAAATGATGACTGTAAGTTTCAATACTTTTTAAACCACAGTAACCTGGCCTTTATCAATTCCATAAATGTATGCTATGTCCGTACCATTAATATTCCACAAAGAGAGATTTTTTCACACAAACATACTTGTTCTGATTTTGAAGGAAGATGAGGGTTCAAAACTTCACAGTGACACAAAGCTTAAAATATACAATCAATTGATCTCAAATCTTTATTCTGCCACATTTAAAGAATTAAATGGACAATTTATGAGGGATAAAAGTAATGACTTTGTGATAACATTTTCCATAGGTGAAAACAGTCTCCAGCTTGGTTTACATCTTGATTGAAAAAATGGAGGGTTCAAACACAGATGGGCTAAGAAAAGGGATGGCTCAAGTAAATAATGAAGAGTATTTATGTATAGAATTACTATGAGTGGAAAACAACAGAATGAGAATTTATGTTCTGTATTTCATTTCAGTTTTCACACTACACACATAAATGTAAGATATGAGGGAAAACACTTTATGTCCAATAATGCTTTTCTCAGCCAAACAATTTCCAGACTAATTTAGAAATCAGGCTGCAAATCTCATAGGTATAAATCAAAGGTAGGTCTAATTATCTTATAAAATGCAACTTAAAAAAAGTATAACTGACTGGAATTCGGGTTACAGTAATTGTGATGAAATCTTTTTTGTGTTCTGAAGTTATTTGGCAGCGTGCATAAACTTGACTAGGAGTTCTGCCACCTTCCTGTGGGGACCACCTGCAGCCTGCATAAAGAGTATTAAAAAATTAGTACCACTCTGGAATGTCTCAGCCAACAAGAGAGAAGTTTTAAGAAATTGTTAGGGCTGAAGCATCATAGCATAGCTCTGGATGGAAATCAGGAGGTTCGGTGGTGGTTCTGGCAATTAGACTGGTACTATATGTTTTTCTTCTTGACATTCAAGAGCTGTAGAAAGCTTTCACTCACCCCAACCTGACCAAGAAGGCCAGTGGTATCCTGACATGTCTTAGGAACAGCATTGCCAGAACGCTGAGGAGGTAAACCTTTCCTTCTGTACCTGGAGCATTGTATCCAGTTCTGTGGTTCTCAATACAAGAGACATGGAGATTCTTGATTCTCTAAAATATGTATACAAAGATGATTGCGGATGGAAGCACTTCATTTATGAGGAAAATCGGAAGCAGCTTGTCCTGTTTAGCCTGGAAAATACTGAGAGAAGAGGATGGAAGTAGGCTCTTCTCAATAGTGCCAAGCAATAGGACAGAGGCAACAGGCAGAAAATGATGCTCAGGAAGTTCCACCAGAATGTGAGGAAGAACTTCTTTACTGTGCAGATGACAGTGCCCTGGAACAGATTGTCCAGAGACGTTGTGAAAGTCTCCCTTGTTGAAGAAATTCAAAAGCCGCCTGGGCAAAATCCCGAGCACTCTCTAGGGGATTTTCCTTGCACAGGGAGGTTGGACCAGCTGACCTCCAGTGGTCCCTTCCAACATTACCTGTTCTGTAATTTTGTGTATTCTGTGACTGTCGTATGCACGAATACCTTTAAAATTAAATGTCAGCTAAAAGGCTGGCAGGACACTCAAAGCACTTTGACCTGGAATGGGAATTAGGTAATTGTCTACCAATGTTTTTTTTAAAGCCTGTCACTAGGCTTCACTGAAACTGTTCTCTTTCCCAAGGTGCTAGTGGAGTTGCAGAGGGGTAAATAAATATAAAAGAGACAAGAGCTGGTTTGCTTCATTATAAAATATGGCATAGCCTTTCAGGATAATGAATATGTTATTGTTTCATCAAGAACAACCAAATCTACCTGATTTAAAGGGGATGGAGGGGAATAGGGGAAGAAGCAGCTTTTTATAATATTAAGCCCATGAGAGTTTTTCCTTGTAAAAGTAATTTCTTCATTAAATCTGTAATTGAAATGGGACATGCCGTTCAACAAGTTCGGTGTTTTATATATGCCATAGAAATCCCACGACGTGTCTAAAAATGAAATTCATATTAATCACTGACGTCCTAATCCTCCTGATATAAGATCTATATTCAGGGATATGTTCTTTTCTGAAACACCAGAATCAATTCTGAAAATGAGATTTTAGATTAGCTCTTTAGATAGTCTACACATAGGCTCATCCATATGAAATTTGTTATGTGCTTTCACAGCATTTGGGGATAAAGAGCTTCTCACAGTGCCCACATTTGTCATACATGGTTAGAAACCTAAGGTACCATTCATACACTTCACTTTGTAGTTCTTCTGAAAACATCAATCACAATCTGCCACCCTTTCCTACAGTGATTGGACAAGTCACTCTTCTGAACACAGCATAAACCTCAAGGTCATTTTTCCCTAATTATTTTGGTCTGCTCCAGAAACTTCATAAAAAGTTCATAAAAAGGCTTGTGAAAAAGAAAGGTTTTTAAAAAGAGACATTTTATTATCTGACATCTTTACTTTCCGTGCATTGCTCTTTATTTCTTTTGACTGCATTTTACAGCAAGGTGAAGATTTCAGTAATAAATCTGCATTAGAATTGCATCAAAACTGCCATGTATATATGTTTCACTATAACCAGTAAAGGTACCAGAGCCTACCTTATTTTCTAATTCCTTTCTCTTTCAGTCCACATTCTTTTGAAAGGAATTTTTGATACAGTTTCTCCTCACAATTCACAGTGACAATATAAGTAATAAGAATGTGTAATATGTGAAAGGGTCTTTCACTAGGTAATCTACAATACTGGAGGAATTTTCCAGATATATGCAAGAGAGTCAAACCAATGAACATGGTTTCTTTTCAAAGGAATGAGTTAGTCTAGTAAAATACAAATATTTCAATCTATAAATACCTGTGAGTTATACTTTATTGGACAGAAAATTCATAGCATTCCAAACTTCCTAGTAATGTCTTAAGGTCAAAATAATTCTAGCCAAGTTTTACAAAACAGAAATAGGTATAATGGCATTTCTGTTGTTTTCATATTTCTTTTGAAAGTAAATTCTTCTGCACTCTTTGCAGACAAAGCAGAAATGTGAATAATAAGATGCAAATGTACTTCCAAGATGTTTTAGCACCGTCAGTATGGCATTTGCAAAATCTGTATTGTCTTAATCATTTTTTTACAGGCTTGCAAAAATTACAAAGTTCCATGCTTTCCACAAATGTAGATAACTAATCAAATATAAAACCAGTATGCAATACACACTGTGCACTGTATGGTTCCCATCATGTTTGTAGTTTAAAGGATCAACTTGAACAAATATCAGCCCCATTTTGGCAGGATTTAGAAGCTAACTCTCTCATGCATCTTTTTGGAAACTTAATAGCATGTGGATTTACAGCTATTCCAGGTAAACTGCCAACATCTGGGGATAAAGAGATTTTTCTTTGTTAGATATAATAGACATTATGTACGAATATAGTCTTTACATCCCTCCAGAGACACAAATTAGAGAAAATTTACTTATTCCATAAAACTGAGGCTTTTCTAATAAATTGCAAAGTACTTTTTATACTTTTTATACTTTTTATACTTTTATACTTTTTATACTTTTTATACTTTTTATACTTTTTATTCTTCAGCTGTCTTCATTTACTAAAAAATTACAATTCATTACTATGATGTCTTTACCTGAATGCAATGAATCTTTGAACTGAACATGGAACTGGAACTTCAGATGCTAAAAATAAAATAAAAAAAAGCCTCAAATCAAAACAAACAAAAACCCAAGCAAAATTTCACTGGTCAAATTACTTTAATTTCTTTTTCTTTTCCTTTACTGAAAATTTTAGTTGCATTCCTCCATTTTAAATCATTTCTCAGAAAGAGTGGCTAGAAATTTTCACAAGATCTATTTGTTTTCATAAGAGGTAACACATGCTACACAGAGTGTCTCATTCATATTCCTACCATGAAAAAGTCTTGGTGGACATTTAAAGTTTAAAACTTTTATACCAGCAAAAAGTAATCTTTTGTCCTGTGCAGTCAATTTGAAGAACAATACAGCAGTATCAGTTGATTCTAGGCAAAAATCCAAGATAACAGTCCATGAAAGTGTTAATTTCCTTCTCCCCGCATACCTAAGTTAATTTATCCTGAATTTCTGAGAATTTATACTCTGTCTTTCTACCTTCCTTTTCCATTTTCCATCACTATGAATACTTAGCACCTCCACTGCAGGGTGTCGCAAGTTATAAGAGGAGAAGGTAAGCATAGCAAAGAAGGGAACTGAGTTAAAGAGAATGCCAGCGCTTTATTGAGGGACTAGCAATCCATCTTGCTTCAGAAACCACAGCCAGGGGTAGATATTTTTCTCTTGGAATTACATGTGTATGTGTCTGAAATAACTCATTCGAAACCTGCTCCCCCTGAACTAATCTTAATTGGAAAAGGGCATTGTTCAGTCTGCTGACACACAAAACACACCAACAGAATCCCTCTTGATCCAGCTTGCCTTTGCCATGTCTTGCTCTGTATTTCAGTTTTGCCTGTGGAAGAGTCTTCCCAAAAGAAACTAATTCAAGCGCATACTGAAGTTTTCACACCCTCTTAAACCATAATGGGAAAGCTTAAAATTAAGCTCTAAAGGTCAGATTTTCAAAGGAATCAATACAAGTTAGGTATCTCACCTTATTAAGCATTATTTGAAAATTTCATCTGTGCATTTTGGCAGCTAATTTTTTTATCTGTGAGGATCTAGACCTAATTACTTTCCTGCTCATGGATGACCTCAGAAAGTCTAGTGGTTAATTGTTTTCCTGATTTAGGGCATGAGCATTGTGACCCCTACATGATACTGAAATATTCTAGCAGAGTTAAGGACACTTCTGTGGATTTATGATGCTTAAAACGTAAATGTCAAATCTATTACAGAGATCTAGGGTCTGCAAAGAGGGTAAATAGTCATAGTTCCTTCAGTTGTGGTAGAAATGCATTGATTTTCATGAGTGGAAGGTTTGATTCAAGTCCTTTAAAACTGAATTAGTTATCATTGTATTTGCTAGCTGTGAGAATGTCACACAACTGGCTATACAACTGCAGCACATCTCGACATTTAGCTTTTGCCAGAAGTGTTGTTTTTAAAAAATATGGTTGCGTGGTAGATCTGCTTCCCTGATGACTGGCTCATGTGAAATAAGACATTCTGAAGGCAGAAGAAAGAATGTGAGGTACGTCAACAATCATAATTTCACAAGGAGGAGAACCGAGCTAAAATAGCCTCCAATCAAACATTTAAAAAGTATTAACTATTAGTAGTTGCAGAGAGGGAATAATTCAACTCAGTGTAATCTAGCCTTTACACTTTCTGCACAAAAAATGTTGCATGATGGCTTTGCACAGATATGCAAATGTAAAAGGACCCCAGGCTTTCTGTATGCAGCTCTGAATTCTGTTGGAAGTGGTTGGTTTGTTCATAAGCTGTAACACTGTCCTCACTCCCTCTCCACTTCGGAAGAAGCAGTCTGGGTTTTCACAATGCTTATGCATCTGCACAACTTGAGTGGAACCTGATTCTTCAAACCCATGAGTGTGTGAGTAGCTGAGAGGATCCAGTAACTTATGCAGTAAGCAGATGAACACTGTGAAGTCAGGAGACCTTTAAAGAAAAAAAGAGGCATGTTACCCTACATAGTATAAATAAATGTACATTCCTGGGAATCCAGGAAGTACATCTTACCACTGAAATCCTGACTTGCAAACTGAAGCTATTGAAATCTGACATAAGGTGATTGAATCCCTAAGGAATATACAGCTCTTAGTTTTATACCGCCTTATCCACATCCTCAGCAAATTAAGAGTTCATGGAAGCAGAGGCAGACCCTCAGTCAAACAGCCTCTCCTGGCAGAGACTCAACCCTGTGGTATTGAACCACCTCTTAAAAATCGCCTCGACCCCTAGGCTGTCTCGGAAAAGCACATGCAGTAAGAACACACACAGTAAGTCGTTCATCACTGCATGCTTATCCAATGCTTAGTTTGCTCCACTTGGTTCAAAGGCTGTTATTGCCAACCTTAGAGGGGAGGGAGTACACAGGTGAGACCTTTAACACTCTGCCCCTCCCTTACCTAAATCATACAGGACCACTCAGGGTAGTTGCTTTGAGAAGAACTGTTAAGTTTTCTTAACAATCTGTTCTCTAATAAGTCTTTCACATCAAAAGTCTATAAAAAATTTAACCAAGAATAAACCTTATTTTTCTCTTCTTGCTAAGATGACAGTGACTGCCCAACCAAACACTTTTCTAGTGGGTTACAGTTTTAATTTTGAGAAAAAACACCCAAACACTAGCACATTTATATAATTATGAACAAATAATAACAGAGAAGTTTTAAAGAATCAGTACTGAAGCCAAATAAACCAAAGAAAATATTTACACGTCAGAAGAAATTATCTAAGTGTTCAAGATACTCTACAGACCCAGTATAAAATAAGCAAATGTAAATTCCCCTCTAACATACTCTGGTTAAGATAATAGAAAAGCAATCAAGACCATGAACCTTGTTGTGTGAGCTGGTATATTGGAAATACAAAATTAACCACATGAAACCATGACGTAGAGGATGTGAAAATTCTCAGCAGCTTCTGCCTTCTGTTTAAAAACTTACAGCTTGGTCACTTCTCCATCTCCTTCAAAATGAAAACTATTCAAAATCTCATCTTTTCCTTTTGAAAAGTGTTGCCACAAAAAGCTTCAAACCATGACTTACAAACCAGAAGGCAAATGATGCTTCTCCAAATATATCCTTAAACATGAAAATCAGAGACTTCTATAAGCTCTTTTTTCCAGAGAAGAGGAAAGAAGAGATCATTTCTCATTATGATTCTTACAGGGTTTGCAATTAGAAGGGCTGCCTAAAGTCAGCAAAGCAGTGAAGGAAATATGCCCAGTATTGCAGGACTTTAATGGAAGTATTCATTCCTCTTGCTGCTCTTTCCCCAGAAAATCATATGAATGATAGCAGAAGAAACAAGATTTTGGCAGCTGAGTCACTTCATGTGCTAGACTGATCCATGGCTCACTCTCAGCCTTTATGTTCACTTTTTTATTAAAAGATTGTTCAACAGGTCCATTAAAACTCTCGGCTTCAAGGGAATGTTCTCATTGACTTGCAAGAAGCTAGGGATTTACATGAAAAAAATTCACAAAAGCATTCTCATCTGAATGCTGAACACACCAGTAGTTATTCCAGGTATTAATATTTTAAAATTCTTTTTCCTAGTAAAGCATTGGTTAATTAGTTCCTTGACAAGGCTTTTGATTATCAGATAATGGTGATATGTCTGATTCCAAACGATGCAGTAAGACATTTTTAGTCTCCAGTATAAGGGTCTGAGGCTTGTGAGGGATTTTTTTCCTGTATTTCTCTTCCTCAGTGTGCAGCCAGGTGATAGATAGAACATACTGCGATGCTGAAAGAATGCATTTTCCTGGGTCATCTAAGCAGCATCACTATTAGCATAATAATGGCTGGCCCAGTGCTTTGGCATAAAAATGATTCATGTTTCATTTTGGAAAACATGCAAGAAAAGTACTAATAATGCCCTGCAGAAACACATAATGTGATTTTTACAAATCACACCTAGCAACTTATTGTGAGTGTGTACCAGATGGATTTCTGATTAGGTTTCAGCTAATTTAGGATCCTCTCTGCACTAGAGATGTCCATTTAAAGCCTGATGAAATATACATGGAATGATCAAGTGCCAGGTGATACCAACAGTACTTGTAATTTGTCAAGTATTTCAGATGACCCAGAAGCAAGACCTTTACAGCAAGTGGCTTCTTTCTGCTTAAAAGTTTTACAGTACTTTTCTGTTTTACCAGCTTCCCTGCTGGTTGCACTGTTATTCAGAGATAAATTCCTAAAATGTTACCTTAGAGGTGTCTGCTGTCCTCCACACAGAAGGATAACATCTTTTCAATAAAGGGACTCAGTACAGATTGCAGATGGATAGATAAGCCACATCATCTTTATTCCAAGAAAAAATGATGCAGTATGAAAAAAAATCAAATAAATCACCCATTTCAAGTTTGTGATGTTCTTTCAAAGCACAGGATCAAACCAGCTTAATAGCGTTTAAAAATTACTGCATGCTCTCAGGGTTTCCACATGACATTTGCAAGAGCATTTACCAGTTTTAGTGGTGGTTTTATTTTTGGTTTTCGTTTGTTTGTTTGTTTGGGGGTTTTGTTTGTTTGGTTGGTTTTGTTTTTGTTTTTTTATTTGCTTTTTTTTTGTTTTGTTTTGTTTTTTGTCTTTTTGCCTCACACTATAAAATCTTTCTATTTTTAACTCTGGATAATTTCTCTTTTCATCTGTCTTTTCATATGCACTCCTATTTTAATCTATTACACTGATACTTTCTAAATTACTATTAAATCCCAATATGCAATTCACATACTTCTAAGTAAATTACTTGCCTTAGAAATATAGATTTCCCTTGGTGCTTCAACACGGGAACATCTCAAATGCATAAAGATGACAAAGAATTCCAGTGTCCAAATTACCATACTGCAGGTGATATGCATACCATTAAAAGCATTGAATTTTAGTTATATTTTATTCTGAACAGAGAAATAAAAACTGGCTGGCATCATCAAGCCTGATAGTTACTGTGAGCATGAAGTGAGTTTTGAAACCTCGAGATAGAGGGTTTCCACAATTCCATTAAACTAGGGAATTGAGTCAAAGATGTTCCCATTACTACTGCACTGATACAACAAAATGAAATATGGAGCTATTTCCACATATCTCTGCCATGATGAATGACAATATAAACGCAGATGTACCTAGAAAAACACAAAGTGTTCTGGAGTTATATGCCAGATAGAAGTTATGGGAAAACTCCGATTCTTTTAGATAAGAAGTTTAAAAAATAAGCAAGGGGAAAATAGTTATTCACCAGAATGTTCTTAATAAATTCCAAAGGATAGCAGATTGAAGCTGAAGATGTGTATTTCTCTACAAAGACTCACAGTACATATGAAGAAGTCTGAGTGAAATTACATTAAGTCATTGACTTAACTATTTCACTTCAGAAATGGAATTGGTTAAGCATTCTCAATATACCAAAGAATGCCCTATTAAAACTTAGATATTAAATTTATTCAGGGGACTGGTAATGTAGATTAATGTTGATTGGTTTAAGAACAGAAAAAAACAGCACAAAAGCTCAAGTTAATTTAATGTTAAACATGAAGAATTGAGCTCTCTAAGGGAAATGAGCTTTTAAAGAAAGAGATTTCTCCTCAGGCATTAACTTGGCCATATTGCAAGCAATATCATATTAAGATTGCATTTATGATATTAAAAAAAAATCTAAAGCAATTTGAATTTAATTTGAAACATAGGAAATAAAGCCTGTCACATTACTATTCATTGATTCATTGATTTTAATGCCCAAAGAAAAATTTCTGATCACTTGTACTAACATCACAGGACACACAACTGTGCACAATAATTTCTGCACCAAGTTTGCAATTTATAATAGAGCATTATAGGTATTATTTTGCATAAATCTGTTTTATTCTATGTCTTCAAAAAGGACCTCTAAAATTCTCAAATGATGAAGCTATATTCCAAGTTATAAATGTGATCCTATTATTATTATTATTTCTATTCATGGAGTGCTGACAGGCCTGGGCTGAACTCATACCTTGACTGTGGTGAGCACAGGGCAACCACGCTATGTAAAACAAATTTCTTTGTCAAAGGGGAGAATGGTACCCAGTGACAGACAAAATAGAAGAATATGATTTACCTGAAGCTCAGAGGCAGAACTGGAGACCTGCTCCTGTGTCCTAGCTACAGAATTACATTGCCATGAAGCAGAGTCATCTTTTTTCTAATGTTTCCCATGTTTTCTTCAATTTATTGACTCTTCAGGGTTTTTTTCCATGTACTGAATGTTTATTGGTATTAATTTTTATCTCTCCCATAAATTGCTGTTGTAGTTTTGTTTTTTTTAAAGAATAATGAAAATATCAAAAATCTGCAAATTAAGGGAAGTCTGAAATGGGAGGCTGGACAAATGCTAACCTTAGAGGTACATTTACAAGAGGCCTAGCCTCTTCTATTAACTCTGCTTGGTGAGCTCTGTTCCAGTGCTGACAGAGAAGAGCAGTGTGGAATTTTTTGTGCCTTCATCAGATTTGTGGTTGTATCAATTACTATTGCAGAAGTAGCTGACAAATTAGCTATACTGGTTTTCTTCTTGTCCTCAGTGTTTTTGCACAGACTATTTCACACTGTCTTTCAACAAGATGTTCAAAATCTTGAATATCATACATCCACTTCATGAATCAGTCACCCCAAATCCGCCTACAACTGTTGTCTCAACAAGAAATAGTTCAGCCTAAATTGTACTTTTATAACAAAGAAATCATTAATAAGTCATTATATACACTGAGCAAGAAATAAAGGGAGAGAAGAATAATCACATTTGTTTCAATTATTCATATTTGTATGACATGAAAAGATTGTGCACGGCTGAAACATAATAAGGCCTGACAAAAGGCAGCCTAGTGCACAGGCAGCAGCTTTCCAATCAGGAGACTACACACTGGTCTCCCTGTTAGTTGCAGACACAAGTTATGTCAATTTTTTTTGGTACATCTGTGACAACTGCCCCTATGTACAGGGTGTGTGCACCTATGTGGTTCCCCATGGAGCCACGTGTTTGGGGACAAATGAGTGACTGGACTTAAAACTGAAAAACAGCCTATCTAGCTAGATTAGGTATTAGGAAGGAATTCTTTATTGTGAAAGAGGAAATAGGTTGTCCAGAGAAGCTGTGGGTGCCCCAGCCCTGAATGTGTTCAAGGCGTGGCTGGCTGGAGCTCTGAGCAGCTGGAAGATGTTCCTGCCCACGGCAAGGAGTTGGAACTAGATAACCTTTAAGGTTCCTTCCAAGCGAAACATTCTATGAAATGTGAGCAAAAGAATGTTAAAATTGCAACAGAAATCTGTATTTTTGCATTTCTAAGGAACGGCACATAAAAGATTATTGTTAATGGGGTAAAATAATAATTTTAATGTTAAATTAATAATCAAAGGAAAATGCAGAATTAACTTTTTATATTTCAAACTATTAGATATGGGACCATGGCAGAGTAAGACTAGGTAATATGTCACACTGAGTTACTTTGTTATTATTATATCATAAGAAAAGAGAACATAAGGTAAATATATTATTACCTAATATAGGCTCAATCAATATTTAAAGCATATACAAATTAATTTTAAGGGCCCAGAGGTAAGTAAGAAACTAAAATAATTTGCAGAAATTGTGTATTTTTTTAAATTAGTCTGCAGAAATAAAATGAACAAGTCAGGTAATGTGATTCTAAATTTAGGAAATTGGGGGGTTGAGGGCACTTCAGGTAGTATATTTGTGCATGTATGTCTACGCTGACAAGCTCTGTGCATGAATCTGTGTGTTGGTGTGTAGGCACACTTTACAAATGAATGATTTAGGTTTTCTTCTTAGTATACAACCCATATTTGCAAAGAGTGATCAAATCAGATATAAGAAGGTTTATTTATCTATTGTACTTACACAAAAGTTGCCAATTTAATCAATTTCTAACATGATGAAATTCTGAGCCTGGAACTTCCATAGTATCTCAGTCCAGATGGAAAATGGATGTTATATTTTGGAGTAAAGTTGAGGCTCTGAAATCAGTAGGCCTAAGACTTCATTACTTGTATTCAGTTTCTACCTCAGGCTGGTATTTTACAGCAGCTAATGTCTGAGATGATTGAATTGAAAAGCAATTCTGCTTTAACACATAATTCATGTGGGATTTTATACACTTCCATTTTTAACAAACGGAAACCAATTACTGAGTGCATCATTATTTTGTAAAGCATATCATGTATTAGGAGAAAAACTAAACAGATTTACAATGCTTCAGATGGGAAAAAATATGACTACTGGGGATGGATTTCAAAACTTTCCTATTACTTTCCTTTATAGTCCAGTTAAACTCAGTGGAAAGAAATGAACTGATCCTTATGGTAACTGACTATGAGCAGTTCACTAACTCTTTAGAGTATTAGCAGTTTTTAATTTGATTTTTTCTTCAAATTAAATATAAAAAAAATTATATCCTCTCCTTGAGGTAAAAAACAACTTAAACCAATAAAGCTATGCCAATGTATACCAGTTGAAAAACACTAGTGTATTTTTAAATTATTACAAAGAAATCAAAAGTAGTTTCTGAAAAAATGGATAAACAGTAATTACATTATGCTCAGATTTTAATTAATATAAAAATCTGTCTGGAAGATTAATTTAATTAATGCATTTCTTTGGCATTGTAGCGTTTTGGGATATACTATCTGCTTTCCTGGCAGTCCTTACGCAAAGTCACCGGGCAGGCTACAAGAGAACCTCAGAATGTAATGATTCAAAAGTACATATGTGTGTGTGTGTGTGTGTGTGTGTGTGTGTATATATATATGTATATGTATATATGTATGTATATATGTATGTATATATGTGTGTGTGTGTGTATATGTATGTATATGTATGTATATGTATGTATGTATGTATGTATGTATGTATGTATGACATTTTTTCACTAACTTCTATTGTATAGTGAAAATGCAATTTTATGGCATTTAGAGCAATTCATGCTAAGACTGGAAAAGACCTCTAAGATCACTGTGTCCAATTACTTAAATTGCTCTCTAGAGTACAAAGCTGAAGTTTGCTGATACGACAATGCAGGAAATAACATGAAAACAATGATACAAGAAGGTTTGAGGAGGTAATCCCCATAATGTACATGATAATTATGTTGACATTTTATTCTCCATTAATGAAAACTAGAATAATTTATTTTATTGAAATGCTATCCCTAAAACTGTTTTTAAATGTATTACCAAAGAAAATGGATCTTCCTATTAATTCTAGTTTTTGAGACTGAATTCTCTTCCAGGTAGCCACAACTACTTTAATAACAGTGACCTTCTTTCTGTATCACAATAAAACAATAACACTTTTTATAATGAACCGTTCCTTTTGGATAAGCTGGTCATTATAAAACTGAGGAAAACATATATTACTGGGAAAGTGAGAACATAAAATATTTGTCAAATGTAAAACCTTACAAATTTTCTTTTGGGAAAGTATATAAAGGATTGTCAGAATGTTGGATTCTTATCTGTAGGCAAAAAAAAAGTAGCTCATTCTGTTTTAAGAGTGGTGGCATACACTGCATAGAAAATCAATTATAATTGGCATTTGGTTCGGAGTAGAAGATGAGCACTTTCCACTGCCAGTTGCTGATCAATTCTTTCTGTGAATCTAATTCAAAGACTGTATTTTTGTTCTAACTTTCTTTTAGATTCTAGTGGCTTACTATAATTAAAATGAAGCAGCAATCCTAATTATTGTCACGTATTATTAATGCACTGGAGTTTTTTGGTTCCCTTCCATGTCAGTGCCTGTGATGAAAGTGTAGACTTTTACAAGTACATAAAAACTTTTCGTGTAATGATGCAATGCAGCTCCTATGAAATGACAAAAATCAAGATTTTTCAGCTATGTTTCAGATCAGTAGTGTCAGTATGAACAAGCCACATAGAGGAAAATATTCAAACTTAAATGTCAATGAAGTAATGCTGGCCAATGTTATAACTCTCTGTTAGGTACTTTGGTGCCTGCATTTAGACATTCTGGTTTGAAAAGGTTGTCTTTAACCTCCAGCTATTGTAAATTCACCTTTCATCTGAGCTTGCCTTCACAGAGGTAAATAAGAAAGTTTCTGTTGATACAAGGAAATTAAGAGCAGTCCATGTATAAGATAGATTTCATAACAGCTTTCTATTTTTAACTGTTTTTTTTTTTCCAATTAAAAATATTATAATAGGAAGAGTAACATTTTTCTGACCCTCATTACAAGATATAAACTGACAGAGAAATCCAAAAGAAACATTAGAGATCTACTAATAATAAAACTTTGGTGTTTTGAACTCTGTGATCTTATTGAACTTCATCAGCTTGTCTCTTTAAAAAAATGGCAAGTTTTATCCACATTGTTTTGGTGTGTATCCTGATGGAGCACAGCTCCAGCTGGTTTTGTCCAGCTTTCAGAAACTTCTTTTATCTATTTTTTTTTTACCACAGAATAGTCCCTGTTCTTTCTCTGGTATTAATCTCCTGTATGCCTGCTCAAGATTAATTTTGTTCCTTTTTTCTACCATAAGATTAGCTTTCCTTCTTGTGTTTTATCCTCAAAATCATGCACAAAACTGCTGAGGAAGTCTTAGCACATCTTTTCACAAGACAGGATGCTTGTTGTGTTGGAAACATTAACAGGTTACATCACAGATTTCCATTTGTCTTTTTCACCTTTGAAACATATGGACTGCTTTGCTTCAACATATTGTAATGAAGAACTTCAACCCTAGAAAAAACAAAATTTTTAGCATAAAAATATTTGTTGATATAGAACTAGTATAATAAATTATTTTGATTGAAGAATTATGTTCTTGAAGAACATAAAGGTCAATATTTTTAGTCTGTTTTGTAGAGAAAGATTACATATGCTCCACCATTACCCCCTCCAGTTACAGAATAGCATTTTTCATTAAGCTTACTCTCAAGATTGCTTTTTCAAGCATTGGTTTCCCATAATAACCAGCCAATAAAGTGGATTTTTAAAGGAAAGCAGAACAAATTATTATTTTCTAAAACCACAAGTTTTTTTCATCAAAAGATAGCAGTAGTTGTTATCCCACAAGCAGATGCTATAGCAGGACTGGAATGTGAATGTACTCCAGCGAATAACACAAAAGAAAGGAACTTTTTCTCAAACCAGTTTGTTAGCTGTCATTCCCTTCCAAAAAAAATGCAAACCAAGGCTGGAAAGCAACACAGCTGTAGTAGAAGATACTTTAGTGTGTTATTGAGAGTGGAGCAGAAGATGAAAATCACCTCTCTTGACCTGCAGGCCGCACTTTGGATGCAGCCCAGGACACAGTTGGCTTTCTGAGCCACCAGCACATATTTCTGGCTCATGTCAAGCTTCTTATCAACCAACAGCCTCAAGTCTTTTGCCTGAGGGCTGCTCTCATCAGCACACTAAAATCCTTTTTACTCTCAAGCAGTAACATTCTTAGCTTCCCGAATAAAAGGTCTAATGGTGTAGATTCTCAGCATTCTCAACACCTGTGAGGACAGAAAGCTGTTTGGTATTTCTTTCTGTCTTTTCTAGAAATGGTGAACCTGAATTTGAGATAGAAGCTTTTTGTAGCATGAAGGTAATTGGAGGTGGTAAGTAAAGACCGCTGCATGATTAAAATATTCAGTGAATACATTTATTTTTAGTCCAGGACTTAGGCTGTGACTAGAGTGTTAAATTAAACATATTTTCGATCATGTCCTGGCAGTGAAGACAGCTGGACATGGAATGACCTCTGTCTACACTATTAAATTCTCTTTTCTTTACTATTTTCCAGCCAAGCTCAGGACTTGCATGGAAAATGTTAGCTGGTCCAAGACAGAGACATACAAGAGGTTTTTCCAACAACTATACAGTATTAACAATCAAGTTCCACTGTCCAAGAACTATTCACTTTCTTAGAACTTCAACATATTATTTTGATTTTATTGTATATATTTACTATAAAAGGTCAAATTCCTCTTCTATTCCTGTTCTGCATAGGACCTGAGAACAAGAACTAATAATTATAAGGGGTTTTGTTTAGGTCAGGAAGCCAGTTAGGTTTGTTTTTCCAGGTATTTTGCAAAAGTGTCAAAGAAATAGCAGGAGAAACATATGGATTTAGCCTCTTTCTTTCAGGCACAAAAGAAAATAATGACACAGAAAACTTAGGCCTGACCAAAAGTTGATATAGCTCAGTATCCTTCCTGTGACAGTGAGTAATAGCTGATATCTGTGAAATGGGATGAGAAGAAAATAGTGATGTTATTTTTGGCATATGTCAGATACAGCACAGGAAGTAAAAAGTTTGTTACTTGAATAATTAAATTAAGGATTTTTTTCTTAACGAATGTTGTACATTATGCCCCCATTTGAAATACCCCAAGCTATGGAAGGACTAAGACCCTCTCACACAGAAATTGTATGTTTCCCAAATTCTGCAAAGCATTCTCCTTTGATATGCTTTGTCTCTTTCTAAGCTATGTGCTTACCAGTTCATTGGTGCATGATGAGTCAGCCTATCAGGGACAGATGTGTTCTCTGTCAATGAGGATACTAATTTCTTCTTTTCAATGCCCATTTTTACTAATCTTGCAGTTTTCTTGACACCTCTGTTAAATTACATTGGGATTTAACCCTAAATTCAAAAGGTCTTTGGAAAAGATTGACTGGCAGAGGAACAGATGGACTGCAATTCAGGCAAAAAGTATCATCTTCAAAACAGTTGATTGAACATTACCAGCTAGATATAGTCATAATCCCTTCCCTTTATATGCACATATCCAGAAATAATTTTTATAGGTGCTTCTATTTGCATACAATCCATTAGGTTAGTATGTTAAATGAGGATTTTTCATAGCTGTAAAAATAAAATATGTGACTTCAAGCTAATAAATAATGAACTTTATAAAAAATTAAACTAGAAAACCAGCTATTATTTTCTCTGTGTATGACAGGTTGAAAACAGAGTTAATAGGCTGCCATGCTTGGTATTTTGGGAGACAGCAATAGGGTCACATATGTCCTGTCAAACAAGTTTTCCTGCAGTTGCAGTTGATTTGCCTAGCAGTCTTTTGAAAAGAAAGCAACTGTCATCCCCCTGATTCAAACTTCAGTATTGCTGAAGTAAATGGGAGAACTCCTACTATTTTTAAAATTATCTAAATTTTAGCACATTTTCAACGCTGTTTTTTCCCCATCAAATAATAAAGTTCTAGGATCAAGCTACCTCTTACTTCTGCTCAGGAGCTATATCTCAAAGTTCTGGTTTCTCTTTAATTAAGTGGGCCTTCTGGTCACATCCTTCCCAGTGTGGCAATGAGACCTTAGTAGAAATTCTCCTTCTACATACCTTCTTGGAAAGAAACGCAGGCACTGGGCAGTTACTGGGGTGTGCTGTAGCATGTCTGGATGACCAGAGAATAAGGACTGGCACATGCATTTCAGAAAGCAGAGAATTGCTACCAGCTGCTATAGACACAGCCCAGGGATGCACTTCCACCTTGCTTACTCTGAGGCACAGACTGGACCTTAGCCCTGAGAAACACTTCAAATTATCTACTCATTTAAAATATCTTTCATAATACCTCTTTATTGTTTTTCCAACCAATTTTACATCTGTATGCAGCTAATAATATTAGAATATTGCATTCTTATTGATCACAACACAGCTGCCTAACTTAAATGTATATCCAGTTGACAGCTGCACTTATTGTTTTATTTCTTATACCAAAATATCCAAAATACATAATACACAATCTTCATATTAAAAATAATAAACCATAATATTTTTCACAGCTAATAAAATAGAGCTATAGTGTTTATGGGTTTATCATACAAAAATGGAGAATCTTTGACTCAAATATTGACTTAGTCACAGTTCATTCATTAGGCCTCTTTCTCAGGCTAATTCTTTCCTGCTTGCAGTTCTGGAGAGCTGAACACCTTAATTTAGTCAACACCATGGATTTTGGGGAAGGGGGATTACACTTAAGAGAAGAAACCATTCATACTTACATGTAAAAAACATTGTAAGAGACAATTAGTTATGCATTCTTCCGAAGAAATACATTTTAAATATAATTACAAAACACAAGATACTAAAAAAAAAAGCATTGCAAATGTGAATGCATGAGACTGAAGAACTTTTTCAGGAATGTTTTGTGCACTTTGAACATTTCTTATTAGCCGCACAATGATTTTTTCCAACCTGATAAGCTCTCCTTAATAGACTGAAACGTTCCCACCTCATTTACTTACCTTCTCAACTGAACAGAAAAGAAAAATAATTTAAAGGCCCGTAAACTTTGAAAACATGCTTTAGTGAATTTACTGCCATTTTAAATAGAAAGAAATTAAGGCAGTATGTGTTAATCACCATGAGAGCACACATATAGGTGCTAGCAGAACTTTCCTTGTCAGAGGTGTTATCACAAGGACACTAGATTACCTCTCTTTCAGCCCTCATTGAAATAAATTATCAGAACCAGGTACCACTACTTTATTGCTCAGTGTGTCCTGAGAAGCAGATGCAGTAAATTCTACTTCTGTGACCTTTTCAGTATTCTGTGTTTTGACTGAGTGTCCATTCTAGTCACAGGTTGCTGAGGTCACAAACAGAAGAAGATAGGAATGGCAAGCGAATCAAATTACAGAATACTAAAAAGGTCATAGTAGTACCATTTATATTACCCTTCACAGAACAGATGAGGCAGAAAAAGTTGTATCTCCAGCTCACAACAAAAATTATAATGATTCAATAAATAGCACCAGTGATAAATTCTCATTTGTGCCAAGGGGCTGCACTGTGAAGAAATAGCTACAATATCCAAAGTTCACATTTGGCAGTATGACCCTGTTATATTTAAAAATTGAGGTTTTTTGGAAGTTCTGTTTTGCAACAGCATCTTTCAGAAATAAACATGAGTAAAATTCTTCTGAAACAAATTTTTAAATTACATTCAAAGAAACCAAATACATTTGTGTTTCTATATCTATGTCAGGACTTTTTTCTAACTGTTTTATACACATTACGGTTGGATGGACTATGTTTTATAAAGGTTGTAGATTTTGATTGAAATCCTTAGGTAGTGAATAGTCCTCTTAGAATTTGAAAAAAAACAAAAAAAAAAAACAACAAAAAAAACCCCAAACAAAACAAAACAAAAAAACCTCTGCAAAACTTTTCTAGTGTACTATTGGATTTATATAGATCAGTAGATGTAATTAGGATTTTGTACTCAATTGGTAAATCTCTCCTCTTTTAGTTTAAAACCATTCTTCCTTGTCTTATCACTACTTGCCTATGTTAAAAGTTGTTTTTCCTCTATTTTATAAGTTCCATCTAAGTGTTGGAAGGCCGTAATTTCTTCTCCAGGCTGAACAGCCCCAACCCCTTCAGCTTGTCATTTAGGAGAAGGGTACCATCCCTCTCATCATCTTCATGGCACTAGTCTGGACCTGCTTCAGGAGGTCCACATCTCTTTTGTGCTGAGGACCCCAGACTTGTACACAGTATTCCAGGTGGGGTCTCACAAGGGCAGAGAAGAGTAGGAGAAACACCTCCTTCGAGCTCCCTGCTGCTCCCAAACTCCTCTTTTGATGCAGTCCAGGATGTTGTTGGCCTTTTGGACTGCAAGCACACACCATTATTATATTTCCTGTTTACCACCTAGCCTCTTGAATGCAGCTTACAAGTTAGATATGGGAAAAAAACAACCATAAAACCGCCAAACCTGCCTTCAGCATGCAGTGAACATCAGCTATGAAGGCTTATTAGACTTAATGTCCAGATAGTCTTGCTTAAAAGACTACACTTTAAATTGTGATAGTGATTAGTAACCAAAAAGTGATAATAAAAAAGAAAATTCTCTTACCAGAATAGTAATTTTTTCTTAAACATTCTCAAGAATTTACTTAGCCACTTATATCTAGTCAGTGTAATTCAATACCCTCTTATCATCAAAGTTAACTTAAAAAGTAGTTTTCTACATAAAGCAGCTGACTGCTTGACATAATGAATATACATAAATCAAAATAAAAAAAAAAAATCCTCTTGGTTTTTTTTGGTTATTTTTGTTTGACATTTATATCCACCACAGCTTTTCAACCAGTAAGTCTTGTCACTCAGGGGGTTTATAAAAAAAAAAAAGGCAATCAGTAGGATCCTAAGAGGTTGTGAATGTTATTACAATCCACAAAAAAAGAAAAACTCATACCAAAATCCCCACATAGCCCCATTCTTCAAGGTCAAATATTCTCTGACAAATAAATTATAAAGGTTTCTCAGAAATTCTGATTTTGTCCATGGTTTTCTTGGAAAAATAAGAATGTTAGGAACATATTATTTCTTATTTATTTCAAACTGAAAAGATATTTATTTACTTAAGAATCAGTTTACCTACAGTTCTACATTGTCACAATATTACTCTGGGCAAACCCACAGGGTGAGATGATCCTGAAAGAAGCTTCAGACCTCTGAAAGCGAAACCTATATGAACACATTGCCCATTCTTTCCCAGTAATGCCTGTCAATGCTTTTTCTATCTCTATCTATGCTGTTTTTTGTTTTTCCTTGTTTCATCCTTCTTATGAAGTCTCCAGTTATGGTTAGGACATCTCATATGTAATAAAGAGACTTCACTTTTTCATGAGAGATATTAAGTATTTTTTTTTCTTCAAAAAATAACCATCTCTTCTATTGTTTTTTTGGTTCACATTACTTCTAATAAATAAATACCATTGGTTTCCAAACTATGTTTCTCTCTTTGTTTAATAATTGTTATGAACATATATTTTTTCAATCTGTACTACTCTACAGCTGTGTATAGGGAAAGCTTCTTTCAGAGGAGAAACAAAAAGCAATTTTCCTCTACAAGACCTTCCATGTTATGTGATTCATAAACCTATCCCACAGCAACTAACATCAAGATTTATCACAGCCAAATGAAACATGGCTAGGTGTACCAAATCTTCTTTGTATTTGATTCAGAATTTTCAAATAAATAAGCTTATTTTGGAGAATTCCTGACATATGTACACAGAACCAAACTGAAATACTGGGCAGTTGCAAGAGCAGTTCATGAAGCAGCCCATGAAAGCACATAAATAGGTAGTTCGCTTGCACCTCAGTTTGGAAATCTAGTCACGTACCTTGAAAAATACTGATTAAATATCACAATTTTTTAGATTCTGAAGATGCTATAGATCAATATAACCAGCTTTAGTTTGTTTAACAATGACTAGAGAAAAAAAAAACCTTTAAAAAAATAAGTCTTCCAGAGTATTTACTCCGTGTATGTGAGTGTATTTGACATCTGTGCTCTGAAATACAGATCCTGAAGAACAATTTATAGCACAGCAATTCCAATTTCCCTCTACCCAGGAGATATATCACCACTATAAAAACATATTCACCTGAAAGTCTGAAGTTCATTACCTTTACAAATATAAACTAGAAAGAAATCAGTTAATTATACCAGTTTTGCTTTATATCCTGATCACTCAGCAATGTTTGAAACCATGTAGAAGTTCAGGGTGAATACACAAAACATGATATCTAAATGTTGGCTGTGCCTGGCTTTTCAAATGCCACAGTCCAGCAGTTTTAGCATTCATAAAACAAAGCTAATCTGGGGAGATGATATTTTCTCCTGATTATCCTGCAATCCTTTTTAAGTCAAATCCCTTTTCAGGTAAAATGTCACTGAAAGTAATATCATTATAGCATGATTTGTAATTTCATGGAAAGTCTCTGATTTTGGACTAAATAGGTTTAATAAAACTAAACTGATGTTGAGGTCACAGCAAGTAAATACCTGTGCTGGCATGGAGACAAGGAGAAATAGAACATATATCGAAACTCTGATGTGACAAGTGGACTGTGCAAGAAATCTAAGGGCACAAATCAATACATGATGCTTCTGGTCAACACCTCAGGTATATTTGCAATCCCCACTGAACTGGGCTGAAATTAGAATACAGTAGATTCCTCTGGTTTCCCCACTCTCCAATGAGTTGCCTGCACCGCTGATCTGTATTTTTACATCCTAGTTTCAATCAGCAGGTAGGAAGGCTACTATTCACCCTGACAGAACTAGCATCTCTAGATACACAACCATGATTTTACATGCCCAACTTCCCAAATCACTACCAGTAAAGGAGATGTTTGAAAGCAGATGCGACCATGGCCCTATGTTCCTTCCAGCAGTGATATGTCTTGAGTAGTGTGTGGTCCTCACAAACAAATGTCAGTCTTCTGGTTCTGGAGGAGCAGAGATGCAGAAATTTGGGGATTACAGGATGGGGATCAAAAGTTGCCAGTGAAACACCTACAGGGATGCAAAGCAGTGGAATGTGTTCACTGCTCAGAAAATGTAGCATGCTTTTCTCCATTCATCCAGTGTCAAATATTTTTGCCCCATATTAGGGGTAATTTTCCATCCCTCCAGTATTCTCTGGAGCAACTTATAACTGATTCTTATTGAAGAATATATGTGGAAAACCAAGGTGTTATTTTGACAAAGAAATACAAAACAGTATTTTGTCTAGCTGAAGGATTTAACTGAAGAGGGTTTTTTTTAAGATTACATTGTTCATATGGGAGGAATGCCTGAGATTTAGAGACTGACATCCACACTGCACTGTTGTACTATGCTGGTATTTAACTCTCTTGTTAAAATCCAGTGAAGCTGGAAAATGAGAGAAATAAAAGAAAATTACAACAGTGTAAAATTCCTTACTGATTTCAGAGGCCATTTGAAGTTATTTTGTGCAGCTTATATGTATATTGAAAAGCCCCACAGTCATTTCTTAAAATAAAATATGCAGTAAAATAGGGAAAAAAGGAAGAGAAGATACAGCTTTTCAGGGATTCTATTTTATAGATTCAGATGAGTTTATCCTTTAAGAAAAACGCAAAAAGTAATTCTGACTAACATTTTATTATTCTCAGGTTCATGTGAATTTCTGAAAATCAAAAGTAGTAGTTCTCCTACTATTTCTTCTTAGCTGTTTTTCATTTACTTTTGGCTTTTGGTATTTAATTCCCTTTAGTGTTCTTTTCAGTCCTGCTTGTGACCATTGTCCAGGTTCACCGGACACACATTTGTTCACTGATGTAGTCACTCCATAATGGTCTTCTACAATGGAGTGACTACATCAGTGGACAAAGAAAGTCCTTTATCTGGACTTTCTGGACTTCTGTAACGCTTTTTACATGGTTCTCCACATCAACCTTCTCTCTAAATTAGAGACAGATGGATTTGATGGGTGAACTCTTAGATGGATAATAAAATGGTTGGATGATCGCATCCAGGAGAAAGTGGTCAATCTCTCATAGTCCCAGTAAACAACAGTGACAGAGGGTGTCCCTCAGGGGTCTGTACTGAGATCGGTGCTATTTAATAACTTCATCAATGACATGCAAGATCAAATGTACCCTCAACAAATTTGGAGATGACACCAAGTTAAGTTGTCCAGTTGACAGACCTGAAAGGCAGAAAGCCATCCAGAGGGATCTGGACAAGCTTGAGAAGTGGGCCCATGGCAATCTCATGAGGTTTAAATAAGACCAAGTGTACTGCCCTGCAGCTGGGTTAAGGCAACCCTGCGTATCAGTAAAGGCTGGGGGATGAGCAGATTGGGGGTAACCTAGCAGAGAAGGACTTGCAGGTCCAGATGGATGAGAAGCTGGACGTGACCAGGCAATATGGGCTTGCAGCCAAAAAGGCCAAACATCTCCTGAGCTGCATCAAAAGGAACATGGCCAGCAGGGTGAAGGAGGAGATTCTGCACCCCTGCTCTGGTGAGACTCTGTCTAGAGTGCTACATCCAGCTCTGGAGTCCCTGGCAGACGAAAAACATTGACTTCTCCAAATCTTTGTAGCCCACTTCAATACTTTTTGTACCTAATCCTCTTTTTACCTTGCACTGCACAGCTTTCCTACACCAATTTTAGCCACGGTGGTCAGTTTTGTGAGAAGAGTGAGACTTAAAAGGCCATTACCTCTTTCCTGATTTCTCACTGATAAATATTTGGAAATATGAGCAAGACCAGTTTGTCTCTCTATGGCAGCTTTCCTGTATACTGTACAAAGAAGCATGAAAGAAAACCTCACTAATTTCTAGTACCTTCTCTTTGTTTGTATCCCAACCTTTGGTTGTTCTCCCTTTCCTTTTTGTTCTTTCACTCTTTTCAAAACCTTTTATTCTTCCCCCCTTTTCTCTCCATTTTGTACTTGAGATTTTACTTCTTCTTCCCCCACTTATTTTCTGCCACTTTTCTGCCATATTTTGTTATTTCTACCTATCAACTTTTCTTCTTTATATCTTTCATTTAAAAGGTTCACTTAAAGCATTATTTTTTATATTTTGATAAGAACTTATTTTCACAGTATTATGTGATCACATAAAAGAGTGTTGTGAATTTTCATGTTATCAATTCCATGAGTTCAAATTTAAAACCATTCCTCCTACAACTTAAAAAATGATATAAAATAATTTAAAATTGACAAATACAAAAATCTTTTTTTTTTTCTTCATTAGGAAATACTATCATAACCAGTTCAGACTTAAAAGACAAGGAGGATGAAATGTAAAATAAAAATCCTTTCAGATATTTATCTGCTATTCTTTTTTCCACAAGGATCAAAATTCTCAACACTTTATTTCTTCATAAGGCATTAGAATGTTAGTCTAACAGAGACCTTGATCTCTTTGCAGCTGTATCTAAATTAGAGAAAATATTTTTCATGATGTAGAGATTTATTTCCCTAAAAACCCCAGAACCTAGTAATTTGTTTGCAGCTGTATAAAAATAAATAATGACTTTTTAAACAGTAGGTCCCTTCTCTTCTACACTTTAGTATCAGACTCTGTAAGCAAATGCTTTAGTCCTTTAGCTTTGGTAGCAAAATATTACCTTGAAATTGGCATTGTCAAATGTTTGCAGATACATTCTGATCTGGGAGAAATTCATAACTAACAGTTATTTTTCATCCAGCTCCGCTATAATATAGATAGCTTTAACAAAGTAAACCATAACATGCGCAAAAAGAGATAGGACTCCAGTAATGATTAAAAAAGTGACTGAACCATGGACCGTACAGAAACTTTCCATCCTTCTTGAATGTCAACACTGTGCTGCAGTCATGCTTAGTACCACAATAATATTACAGCACTCCACAAAATAGATTACCTGTACCTAACAGCATAAAATGTCACAGTGCATGAGAGATCAGGAAAAGTTACAGACAGTCTAGGTGCAGTCTATAATGGTTGTGAAGATAACTTTAGGCAGATTTGTAAATAAGAAAAGAAAATTATCCAGTTCCATGCTTTCTCATTAAAAATAGTGTGGTGTCATTTGCAGGAAAAGATCAAGTACAATACAGGTAATCTGTGATTCTATAGGGTGGAAAAAAAAAAACTAAAAGAAAATAAACGAACAAACAACCCATAAAAAAATCAAACCCAAAGAAAAGCACAAGGAACCCCCTTTGCCTAGAATCACAACTAGAGTAGGTCACGAATAGTGAATGTTCCATCTCTTTTATGGTAATTTAATTGGGTTTTTCCTCAATGAATTTCTAGTCATACAGAGATCACAAACCAGTTCAAGTACTGGTTATATCACACAATATAATTTAATTTAGTTAGCATACAATAATCTAAAAGGTAAAACCTGTGCTTTAACATATGGCATCCTGAAATTCAGAGGTACTAATCCATCCCTCCTTTTCCACCAATATATGCTGTGAGCAGGGGTTGTGTAAATTTATGTCATGTTGGCACCATTTTGTTTCCATAAAAGCTGACAGAAAAAGCTTAGTCAGAAGGGGCAAAGAACCCTGCTTTAGCTCTATTGACTACAGGGAGCTTGCATCGAGGAAAAATTTGAAGTTAATAAGATCTACATGCACATATCAAAGACAGACCTCCTTAAGCATACTGCTAAGGCAGGAGTGTGCTCAACTATAATGGCATTATAAAGCTGAGCCATAAAAGCAGTCACCCCACTGACTAACATGAAATATTAGGTTGCTGGGATAAATCACATCTTATGCTTAATTCACTGGTAAATTGCATTAGAGGTGTACAGTGTGGGAGCAGAGAATGCACACTGAGTATAAAGCCTTGTTCTAGCACTTAATTTCCTGGAATACTGAAAACAGTTCTTTGAAATTTGCTGGTGTGTGAAATCCTCATACCTACACAATACTATGGCCTATTACAAAAAGAGCGCCTCATTATCACATCACAAAGTATTCTAGCAGAAGAAAACCATCGTACTCTCGCCTTTCACGCAGCCACCCCATTTGTTTATACCTATTCAACGCCAACATTTCTGAGTCAATGTCTGGAAATGTTTCTAGTTGAATGACCACCAATTTTATACAAAGGGCTCTGAGAGGGCAGCCATGCTGGGATAAAACCAACTGTTTAGGACAGTATTCAGAAATCTGTCAAGCCACTTTATTCAGCTTAGCCAAGGTCAGTTGTGTTTATTTCCCTACACTCACTCCTCTTTTTTCCCCCTTCCGTCTCTCACAGATAAGGTCTGAGCACCATGGCAATGGTTCGGAAACCAAAACTGGGGGCCCCACCATGTCTGCTCTGGAGTAAAACTGGAATCTATTTCAGCTCTAAATGGCTTTCAGTCACAGCAGTGTTTTAAGTCCATGTTATCTATAACTTCGTCATCTAATGGGTATTTTATCTGACATTGTTCTAAGAATAGCAAAAAAGTGAGTAATGTCCAGGGCAGAGCAGGTCCTAAAATGTAAGTTGTAAATCCCACACTTTAGGAATGCAAGTAGGAAGACAAGACTGATAACGCTGTGACCCTGAGATCATCAGGATTCACATCAAACTTAAATGGTGCCATTAAGATTTCAGACTGCCAGCTTCTGTGTGGTTTAAAAACCTTGTATGTCTTCCTTTTTATTTCTTTGTTTGCTGTTGCTCCAAATCTTTGCCTTTTTCTGCTGACCAGAATCAGCAGTGTGGGTTACTTCAACTTCTGCTCTGTAAATTTCATGCTTTGTGCAGGACAATGACTAAAGATGACAAATATTTTCTAAGTTGTCACATACAATCACCCATCTTCATACACTGATTTTATATTTTTCTAAGGACTGTGGCAACAGATGTTAATGTGTTATAAATGAACACATCAATTTTCTCACACCTGTGATGACAAGCATTAGGAAACTTGCATTTGGCTTGATACCTGACCTCTACCTGTCATTCTCTACTACATCAAGTTACTGTATTTCCATATCAGTGTTCCTAGATTTTATCATAATCTAATGTGTTGCATATTTCTTGAGGAAGATTAAAAGCTTCTCTTTCATATTTAACTTTATTTACAAGGATGCTACAAATTTGATCTTTCACTAGCACTTAATATTATTTTCTTTTAAGAGCAGGAATATGCAAACACCCAAGTGGCTTTACCTTAAAAAACATTTACATATAATCTGTTTTAAAGGAAACACTATTAATGATGTTGAACCATCAACTTTACAACTGGAATACCAGCTAAGTGGACAAACAGTGTTTATATTGAGTATTGTGGATTTAATACACTGGCTTCTAAATATATTGCTATAATGTTAGCACTGGTTTATAATAATCCTCCTTGTTGCTTGCTATGTCATCACTGCATAAACTCAGCTGACCAGAACAGTGGCACTTAGTGAAAAAAAAGTCATATTTATTTGGTGAGTTTATTGGGTTCCTCCCCCACCCACCTCCCCAAATTTTTTCTTTATTGACCTATTTCTGGCAGTTGAGATCTCTTCACAGGGGTGAAGTCTTCTGTGCATTCCTTGATAAACCTAACAGGGACAATGCACCTCTGGAGATGGTTCAGAGCTCCATCTTGTTTGGCTTGATAAGCAAATGGCTTAGAACCTCTTCTTATTTCCTAAAAGTTAGAACACAGCAGCACTAAGGTACAGTAGCAGTAGTCTGGCCAATCAATACATGTATGGGCCAGCTAATCAGCTCAGGTGTAGCTCCAAACCAGTCTCGGCATTTCACATTTCCTTATTGATACATGCCATGTGGAAGGAGAAGAACCTGGTTCCTTCATGGTCTGCTTCAGTTTGATGCAGAATTTCACTATATACACCGCTAGAAAGCAGACGCTTTTTGAGAATGAGACAGCAAATTGTAGGCATCAGAACTGTGTAATTCAGGAGCTCTTTTTTAGGGATAAATAATGAAGATACACTCAAGAATAAATGTCAGCCAATAAATTATTGTTGGATTTTTAAAAGGTACTCTTTTCAGTATACCTGCCATGTATGTCACAGCCTTGTTTACCCAATCCAATACAAATGCACAACTTCATCCAGTCTTAATTTTTGCAAACACATCTCAGTGTGTACTCTACTATATACAGTGGTAACATGATTTTGATTGGCCTGGATTGACTGGCAGGCCTTCCGAAGTTTATAAGAGACTAGGTTTTGTTTTGCTCAGATCCCATGGTTTGGAGCCCCCCCCCAGTACGATCAAAGGTACTGCCTACATGAAGTAAGGTCATTTCTTCCTCTACAGGCCTCCACACTGCTGTTAGTGTCATCAAAGAGTGCAGGACACACTGGACAATTAACAGCTCCCTTTCTTCAGCAGTGGGGTAATGATCATATAAATACATAAAAGCCTGCCAAAGACTCTGCAGTAGAAATAAAATTACCTGGGAAAAAGTTTGTTCCCAGATTGTGGATGAATGTCTCAGTATCCCAAATGATTATCAGATTTTTTTTCAGTTTCTTCTTCTGTTACACTAAAACTGATGTGCTGTTTGGAGGGGAAGAAAAAGGAATAATAATATAAAATACAATCTCCCTTGTCACCTTGGTCTCCCAACATCTCTTTGAAATACATCAAGTAGTAGCACTGACAGTTTTAACTTTACATCTCTCCTTTGAGATTCTTTTAAATGTTAGTTTGCTGGTTTACATTTCCTCTGCAGAATCCCTTGTTTGCAGCCAGCTTCTTCTGTCTTCTGTTTGGAGGTTTCTGCTTAGTTTTGCGTCTAAGTTTCCCTTCTAATTTATTTCTATATAGCTCTAGCTCCCCAGTGCTGCCTGAGGACATGAAAAGATGATACAGTACCATTAGTGTATTAATGTACAATAATACTGAGCTTACGGTATCAAAGTAATCCTCATTGATTGGTGTCTCCAAAGACATGAAACAGAGGATAACAACATTAAGCAGTACAATTTGCCTCCAGCAGGAGTTTTAGCTGCAATTACACTGCCAGGGACCACCTCAGTAACTGCATTTTGGAGGGCAAGGGACATCAAAGTAGCCTTCTTATTCAGGGAAAAGTAGCTACTTTTTTCTGTGTCTACATAAGTGTAGCCATGGCAGCTCATGGAATATATTCATTGCATTAGCACAGCTTACTAACCATGGCTAGGGTGTTTTTAGTTAGTTTTTGGCTTTTTCTCCCATGTTTATTCATTTATTTTTTTCTCATTTATTTTCATATATTTTCTATTTTTATTTGCACTTTGTCCCTCCCTTTTTGTCCTTCTCTCAGTCCAAAGAAACACGTTAATTACAGCTGCAAGAAAAGACAGCAGTATCAACCATATCTTCAATCTCTTGGTCGTCTACGGATTTTGATCGCTCAAAATTAGCCAGAAAGATAATTCAGAAGAAGTCCTAATATTTTTACTTCTGGCTAAGATATGGAACTAAAAGAAATGGTTACAAGATACACAACATTTTTATAGGCAAAGGAGACACCTTTAGAACCAAGAGAATTTTAGAGAAAGGAGACAACTTTAGTTTCCAGAACAGCACAGTGTCAGGAGAAAACTCCTGGAGAATGTGGTTGATGACAATTTGTACATCACATCAAGACAGGGAGCAGCAGGACTGGCTTTGTCACAGGTTTCAAGCTGGGAATCCAGGGTGACAAAATATCTGGCATGGAAGTACCTTCATCCTCACAGGAAGCAGCCTTATGATATACTTCAGCAGGAAGAGCAGAGCAGATTCAGTGGTAGCACCAGGGTCACCAACAACCCAGTGATTTCTTGGTAAGTCCACAGGGACGAGGCAGGCCTGAGGTCAAGCTGGAACGTCAAGCCAGAAGGTAAGGATGAGCGAGGCACTTGACAAGCATAACTACAGCATGGGTCCTCCAGGACCACGGAAAGGAGCTGAATATAAATGCAGCTGCCAGCCAAAGGGGGAGTGATGGGGACCAGCAAGGCTTATCCCAGCTCACCCTGCAGAGATGCCTGGCAACTGATCCCACAACAGCCAAAGTTTCTATGGCACACTGATTTCTCCCCATTTTTTTAACTACTCCCATTCGGGAAAACCTGAAAATAGACTGAATATAGACTTTACTATTTCATACAGTTAAAGATTTAAATCAAAATTGAATGTCATATGCATTTATCAACATGACTGTCTATAACAATCAGACTTATAGCCTTGTCAGTAGGAAAGGGAATTGTACAAAAGCCTTGCATTTCTTGAAACCATGTTGGCTGTTAAAATAATGTTTTCAATTTCCAATTATTTTGGTCAGAGTCCTTAATTTAGACTTCCACTATTTTGCACAATTTTCGGTAATCTTCCATTACTGATGTCAGTATACAGAGCTCTAGGTCACTCTTTTTCCCAATCTAATATTAGAATTGTGTTGACCATTCTCTAATACCTTTAAATTCTGACAGTTTTCCAGGATTTTTGAAGGTAACAGTAGGAACAGCTCCTGTGCAAAAATCATCAAGTTTTCTGGAAAGAATAAAAGAGCTCTTAAACCAGACAGAACACACAGAACATACAGGTGTGTGCTCCCACTTCACATGCATCATATGCTACAGCTGCTCAGCTTAAATCTTTCAAACATTTGTTCCCTTCATCCACAGTTATTTCCACTGATAAGCAAAAACTTAACAGTTTCTTCTATAGAGAGAGTTTCTTCTATAGAGAGAAGTTCTGATGTTGAGTTCTGCTTCCTGCCTTTCAGTCTCTGCTCTGGAAGGTTATTGCTTGTTGATTAGATATTCAGTAGTTTTTTGTTTTTTTATATTCCCACTATTGCAGGTGGGATCCTTTTCACAGGATCCCAAGAAGGATGATCATGTTTAGCAGAGTTCTTCTATGTTGGGATGCTGAATATTAAGAAGTTTTCGTCTTTCTTTTCAAGCATGTTTACTTATTTATCTATATGAGTGCCAGGACTTCATAATTCACATGAAAAAATCAGTGAATTACAGCCTCTGCACACAGCAAATACTCTGTCCAATACTCAAATCTCTTATCATCCTTGCTCTAGACATTCTTTTAAGAATCAGCAGATGTTTTGTTTCCTCTTTCTCACAGCCGATCTTGAAACATGTTTTGTGCTTCAGTGGTCTGCAATCCTCACTTCTTTTTCAGATATACTGGAAAGATACTAGCATGCTTCTCTTGTTCCAAAGGTCTTACTTATTTCGATCTTTCAGAGATTCAGCTGGCATCTAGAACTTCACATGACCAACATTAGGTGTGCTAGGCCAGATCACAGTTACCTTTATCTTTCATCTCACTCTCTGAAGATGACTGTCTGCTCCATCCTAATACTTGCCATCTGATGAGGGTCCTCTAGATTTTTATCCACAACGAATGGGCAGCCCTCCACAAATTAGAAAAAAGCCCTGCAGTGATAAAGGAGGAAGGAATAAAGTTTACTGCATTTTTCCTTTGTGCAGCCTTGTTTGGCAGTGCTCTAAAAGCTGACATCTGTTGTTACCTCAGGTAATTTCATAACCTTGATGTCCTAATTAATTCTGCAACAAATCTTTTATCCTGTTATTCTTCTCACAACACTGTCAAGAATTATACTCATCTGCCTCGTGCCTGAATTAGTGCTGGATGATTCATTTTTTATCTTCTGTGAGGTTCATCTTTTATCTCAGTCCATTCAAATGATTCATCTTCATAACTTCATGAAGTGCTGAAAGGTGATTCTGGGTTTCCCAATGAAGGAGCTGCCCTTACTTTAGAGTCTGATTCTATCTCTAAGAAAGCTTGAGATGTAACTAGCCAAGAGACAAATGCATTTGTTGATTAAGTAACAGTAACAAGATGCAAATAAACCAACTCTAAAATCAATATCTTAAATAAATAATAAATGCAGTTCATAATTTTTTATACAATAAGAACATTTTAAATGTATCAATTATTATGTACTATATTTACCACTAAATTACCACTGAAATTACAAATTCATCAACCTTCTCTTCTATGCTTCTTAGTACTGGGGTTCAGGTCTATCCATCTTCACTCCATTCTTCTACTCCAAGTTGCTTGAGCATAAGCTTAATGGAGTGGATGCATTCAAGGAATTTTCCCTTTGGTGCCCCAAAGGTCCATGCCTCCATTCCTAGCCACAGGTGTTCACAGTCATACTTTCTAAAGATTCAGCCTCCTTTGTTCTTTATATGATTTTTTTAATCTTGTTTACAATTTCTTCAGTTTCTGGGATGACTTTTTCCCTGTTCTCAACTCAAGTAATATGTCAAAATTCCTTCCAAATAGACAGCTTTTTTCCTCCTTAGTGGAGTACCTGTTCAAATCAATGCATGTGTTAAGCCTAACAAGTACTCCTCAATGATTCCAAAGATTGTCATCTTTGGGTTTCAGCAGCTGTCCTTTGCTGCTGCTCAACAACTTTGATCTTAACCTGTGATAGAAGTCTGAACTTCTCAGCCATGTTTAAGATGTGGAGGGAAAGTGGCTAAAGGGATTAAATTGCTTTCTTTTTTTATCAGTCAGTGTATGTCCGCTGGCTCAAGAGGAGTCTTATCTGAAAGCTTACATGTTCCTCCACTAATCTCAGCCTTTGTTTGCTGCTGTAGGAAAGGTGCCAGCTTAAAGTGCTCCATCTATCAGTTGCCTCAAACAACCCCTACCAGCATCTCCTAAAACCATTTGCAAATATATTTTCCTTCTCATTCACATTATCTGGAAAGAATGTTCCCTTACCACTTTCTTCCATGCACTTTTGTCCTCAGGAGGCAGGTTCCTCTACAGCTGCTTCCTAATTGCTTCCTCTACGAGCCATGCAGCTTTGCTGGTCCATGGAGCTTAAAACCACATGAGATAATTCAGTTATGACATTTGCTTCCAGGGAACCTCACTTCACCCAAGTAATCTGAAATGGGAGGCCTTAAGTCAGCATTGACAAGTTACTTGATGATCTGTATTGACAATGAAATATTCTCTTTTCAGGTATCTCAAACAGTTTTCTAATAGCACTTGATAGAAGCAAAATGTAAGCACACTTATATGAGTACTGGAAAACAGTTAAACAAAAGAGATCTTTTTAAAGTCTAAGCCCAGAAGACAGAAGATGCCACTGCAGAATCTGTGATATAATGTCCCCCTCTAAATTGCACTGAGCCAGGAACAGCTTTAATAATCTAAAATGCTCCCATTTTATGGCATGGACTGGAGCTATCAGCTTACTTCACAGAAAATAATGCGGAGTCTTCTCAGGTCACTAAGGTACACTACGGACACAGACAGGAGAACACTGTCCATATATTTCCTGTGGGCATATCGATTTATCTATCTTTAGTACCTGATTACCAAACCATTAGCTGAAATCTATTCAGGAAAAAACTAAGATGTCTGATAACATAAAGTAACTGAAAGAGATAACAGGAATGATATCAATTCCCTTGTCTGAATTACCTCAGGCAACTAACTATATTATGCTCTGGCAGTACCTGTGGTAACAAACACCCTTCACATGAATCTTTCAGAGTGGATTTCATTAGGACAAAGAGTAAGGAGAAACTCTTTAGGGAGTTTATTGATTCTTAGTTGACTCAATTCCTATTTTACTGACACTCTTGTATCACATAAAGATTTTTTTATCTTATTTTAAAAAAAAGTTTCCTGACCTCACCCATTCTGCAGAGAGCTTGATTTGGACATTACTTGTTGTGGCTCAGGTAGTTTTCTGATTTTTCATTCCACGTCAACTCAACCGAGAATGTTACCATGTACAAAAATGTATTTTGTCAACATGGCAAGGAGATGCTAGTAAGTGTTGTGTGAGCTGAATTATTTTTGGTAAGGAGTACCTTCAGTCTTTAATAAAAGAAGCAGCATTGACAAACAGCTCTAGCAGTCATAATATAAACAAGGTTTATATTAGGATATAGCTCTCAGATTACTGGCAGCAGAATTTAGAGTCCATAAATATGTAGAATAATAAACAAATCTTATTGGAATTAAACCTCCATAGCATTAATCAAATTTTAAAAGGCATGTTAAGGGTGAATGATATTAACTTTAACTTTAGAGTGAGATTCTAAAAGGGAAGACCATAGGCTGTTATATAAAGAAGCAAATAGTTTGAAATCACAAAGGAAATTCCTAAATTAAAAAATACAATACTGTATAATATTGTATAAGCTTATATTTCCCCATAAATTGCTTGCTATTTAAATTTGTGTTCACAAACTTGAACAATGAATGATTCTCTTAGCAAGACATATGATATGTGAATCAATAACTTATGTGAAACCTTTCCTGCCCTGTAATAATATTGATGTTATTGAATCTCTTACTGAAATTGCCATGCCATTTGACACCAGAGGCTCAGATAGGGATGCATCTAGAACTGTGTCCAGCAGGCCTACCAGGCCTGTGATATGTTTCCACTACAGCAAAACCAAGAAATATTTCTTTGGAGTTGACTTATTAAAGCACATTCAGAGTTACATGCAGGAACTGAAGTGAATTTGGTGGAAATTGTCCAAGCAAAAGGAAAAAGAAATATATAGAAACTGCAATAAATTTATATTCTTACTTCATCATAGGAAAGAGAGAAACATGAGGATGAAAAAGCAGATTTTTTTCTAGTAGTTTTTATTTCTGTATGTTTACACAAAACCAAATAAAAGTAATTTTTTCCTAGAGGAATGATTTTCTGTGTGATCACTAATTCTCTGTGCTGATTTACAGCACAGAACATGTCAATCCAATCAGCAAGTCACTTTGGTGTGTGCACGCTGTACAAGCTGCCTGTGAAGTGCTGCCTGTGCCACTGGATTTAAAAAGCAGAGCAGCTTCAGGAGTTTTTATCTCTGCATGACTGCTGGCTAGGGATTTGAACAGAAAAGAAAACTGCAAGAGGAAATTGGTTTGGACAAGAAGAGCTTCTGTACGTAATTCTTATTAATTTGAAGATGGAATGCAGTGTCTTAGAAACAACAAAAAAGATAGTGTGATGGCTTACTCAATATGGTTATTGCTATGGGATTCAGCCCCATTTTCTAAGGATTAGAAGTGACTTCCCAGAATTGCCTATTTACGGGGAACAGAATTACTGGAATTCTTCCTTTTAGAGACAAGACGCATAAAGAACGTAAGGAATCTCAGAAGAGTTTCCCAGTATACAGAAGACATACATCAGAGCTCCACTGGTGGAAGAGTGGCTCCATTTCAGTGTTGTTGAACCTTTATTTTGTGTTTGAATGGGGTTTTGGTCAGGAAATGTAAACTTTATATTGAAGGAAAGAGAGTACAAGGTATTGACATTTACATTTAGTACAGGATATATGATTTTATTTGAGTAAAAATAACTGCTAAAACCCACCAAAATAAAATTTGTACCCCGGGATGGTGTTCAAAGCTTTCGTTTCTTTCTCTTCTTAGTTAATTAATCATAGTATGCATTTGCCTCCATATCTCAACAAAAACTCATGGTTTCTAAACTCATGGTGCAGAAAGGCCTCATTGCCAATTTCTGTGTCAGAGGAAAGGAGGAAATCTTTATATGTTATAGACTTTGGGACAATATTTATGTACCATTTATGTATAATTACTCTTGACTTCTTTGGTCCAGCTGGTCTGTAGCTTTTGCAGGTGGCTGGGTGAGAACAGTTTCCACGACTTTGATTCTATAATTCAATGCTGCTAGGGGTTTTCTTTTAAAAGTGAAAATTCCCCCTCTCCTTCTTTTATTTTGCATTATCCACCTCAGTAATTTTAAATATTTTTATGAATAGTAAGACTTAGCACAATATTCAAAAATGTTTCAGTTGCTGTGTACTGTTAATCTCAATCTTATGGGTGATGCACTCTCATCAAGTGCAATTACCTACTACTCAAATGCAAAGGTCATAAAAGAATGGAAGCACAACTGTAGCAGACAACACAGGAAAGCAAATAAGTATCCCATTTTTGGACCTGGCAAGTATCTAATTTTAAATGTACATGGCTTCACAACCAAGAATGCCATGCAGTCAAGTCTTATTTGATACAAAATTTTAATTACTTTCACAGTATTTTATGAAGTTTTGTGAAAGAGCTTCCACAATAGTAATTTAGATGAAATTTCTTACAAAATGAAAGAAAAAAACAAGATAAACCAGAAAAGTGCAGAAATCACTAAATAGTCTGATTCATGCGGCAAGCATCATACAGATTGCATGAAATTTGGGGCATAACTGGGTGTAGGTCTTCAAGTTTATATGGGCTCTTTTAATTATACTAAGCTTTCTTTGTTGTCTGCAGATCTACATGTCCAGTAATACAGTTCCATTGACTCAGAGAAAACTGCTAAAGAAAAATATTAAATATATACTAAATACAGACCCACTGATTTTGAGCACAAGTAATTTATGTGATCTAGTAAGAACACAACCTGATAACTCCAGAGAATTAAAAAAATCTGTAGTTTATTGATAAATGTACAAATTGTCTTCTTTTCATTTCAATTACTAATTATTTAATCTAGCATAATTAAAGGGAATACATCGGTCAATAAAGATTGCTATATTAGCAATATTCTAAATATTACATGCTCAATGTTTTGAATTTTTTCACAGTTAATATGCTTGATGATGACCTAAAGTCTCATGAGAGATAGTAAGCAAATATTATGATGACCAAAAATATTTTCAGAAGGAAAAAGAATCTATAGCTTCCGTAAAGAAACACAACATAAACTGACACAAATAGTTTGACTAAGAAAATAATGTAAAGATACCATGAAAACAAGCAAAATATTGCTTATCTAAAGAACATTAGGAAGAAATTGAAACCCCTTTTTTATAGAGGTTAGATTCTTCAAAAGTTTGAGGAGATACCTTATCATTATATTTGCTTATATTGATACTGTAAACTGTATAAAAGAAAAAGCGACTACTGTTCTTAGAAAGACATATAATTCAGCCCTCTGGTTCTGCAAGACATTTGACAGCAGCAGGCCATGGTCTCATTCTTGCTTTGTACATGTGCTTTTGGGGAAAGACCAATAATTTCCTTTTTTTAATACTCTTCACACTTCATACTTCTCTCTGGATATTCTTTCGTCAAGTACTTTGGGAACTATATTTTCTCAATTACTTCTAGGAGGTTGATGGACCATGTTATTATTTAAGGCAGCCCAAACAGTATTCAAATCTTTCAGTCAGATTCTTCAATTTTTTTTTCTAGCACATTCTTTATTAAATTATTGATGATACAAAGATTCAGTGTAATAAAAATGCTTCAAAATGTTTCCTTACTTTTATTACTTGGGAAGAAGCAAAACAATCATTCCTGAACTTTGATGCTTTTTATTTATTTTTTTTTTTTTTTTTAACCCAAGCAGTTAACCCTACACTAACGGTACATACTGATTATTTTTGTAGGGACCATGCTCTAAATCTGACTAAACACTGCCAGGAAAAGCAGGTCTTACCTAGCAGAGACACTTCCAAGCCTGTGCATGTTGCCAGTTTGCCTCTCAGCAGCTTCTGTGTACAACTACATCTCCTGTTTTCTTCAATCTTCCTTTCTCCCTCCTCTCAAGACTGACCACTTGTGATATTGAGTCAGTAAAATCTTATCTCACAGTATACAAAAAGGCACAGACACAAGTTCAAAGAAGCCTAGCAATAATAATCTCTGGTTAGGATAGGAAGTATTCCTCAGACTTAACAAATCCATAGATATCTTCTATTCATCTCTCTACATATGATTTTTGTCTCCTAACCCCTCAGCCATGAATGGTTCAAGGTGATGGACAGGTCAACTTCCTGTCCATACAACAACCAAGAATCATAGAATGCTTTGGGTTGGAAGGGACCTTAATGACCATCTGCTGCCTGCTGCCTCTTCTCTCCAGTGGGCCAGGATACCTATCACCAGACCAGGTTGCTCAGAGCCTCATGCGATGTGTAGTCCTTTTCACGAGCATCTGTCAAAAATCCAGATCAGATCTATTTCTCCATTATGATGGAAAAGATAGACGAGAATACTTCCAATCACATCCTCCTGTTAACCATGCTCTGTACCATTTTTCTTAGCTCTGTTATAATTTTGTCTTTTCCAAGTGCCTACTTGCTCCTCAGTCTGACTTTCATTGTATGTGGAGGAGAGGTTTGACATTTGGGAGAAAAAAAATTCTGGAATCTGTAAAAAATTAAATTCCTTTATATGGATGGAAACCCTTCCTGAATTAGCAGCTCCAACAGAAGAGCAAAAGTGCTGCTAAACTTCCTTCCTGTCACATTTTTCTTCAAGTCTTATGACTTGAAAAGGCAGTGGCATTTCTTCATGCAAGTAGTGAGAAGGGAGTGCACCAAAATCTGCTATCAGCAAGTAGATTATTTTGTCCTACAGCACAATGTCTTCATTATGAAGCACCTAGAATTGCCTACTACAATCAATACTTGACTAACTGAATGCTAACCATATTTCCACTTTCTGAATTAGTTTGAAAATACTTTGACCATCAGAAACGTTTGGGGCATATATATGCTTTCTGCCTGACATCACTCAGTTTTCACAGAATGAAATGAATTTTCACATGTCTGAGAAAGAACTTCTCAACATTTAGCTTGGACCATCCAAAAACCCAGTATTGGGAGAGGTGGCTTTCAAATAGGTTATTGGCAAGGATGGTATTAAAAGTATGCATAACGAGTGAGAATTCAGATATCATGGTTTATTTGAGATTTTCACCTCAGAGCTACTGCTTTCTTCACAGCATAATTGTTGGCATGTAGAAGAAGAGATGTCCCCATTTTTATTTGAAAAGTCACAGTGATGTTCTATACTGCTTTGAGATGGAAGCTATTGGAAGAGAAATAAGGTTAATTTTTAAGCTATGTGGAGGACCATAGGCAGCCACTTGTCCATGGATGTTGTCTGTCTGTCTCTGTGCTTTCACAGCAGGAATCAATGCTTTTGAGCTTTTCTTCTATTTCACTGAGCAATTACAGATGTTTTCCAGCTGAAAAAAATGTGGTGATATGCTGAAAAAATGTAATGATGAAGAGAAGTTAACCAGGAAGATAAAAAGAAACAGGCAGGGCGTTCTTGAATAGTCAAGTGTGGTACAAGACTCAATTTAGAGTTTCTAGCTTTGCTTCCATGAGCTCATAAGTCTCAGTCTATGTAGGAGCTATTGAGTATATGTCAGGTTCACTACTCTTACCTACACCTTCCAGGATTACCACCTGGGGGAATTTCATCTAATTCGGAAACATCTGCCATAAATGTTTGTACAAAAAAAACTTGACACAAGCTTACCCTCAAAATCCATATATTAAAAAAAAAAAAATCTCTAACTGAAAAGTACTTGTCAGTGTTTTGTCTTGGCAGTACAGTAATCCTTAATTTAGAAAGTCTCAATTTATTTGGAGGAGGTTTTGCATGGAAAAAGTGCTAACAAAAAATGAGAGGGATATTCCTACCTAATATTCCAACTTCTCACAATTAATCATGTTATTAGACTGGAGAATATAGTTGTTACTATAGACGTTAGCAAAACACTGTGAAAATGCTATGTTAATGGACAAACCTAAATTATTCTTCCTATGAAAATTAAGATATTAAACTGTGGAATAAAGCTTTGTAAATTATTTATTTTTCCATATTTTTTACCAGATATTGTATTTCATATCCAAAGAAAAAATGGGTAAAAAAGTCTTTCTGAATCAATTAATATAATAATCTAGTTGCATCCTGTTGTTTTATGCTGCTGAAAAAAGAAAATCTTTCAGCTGTCTTAGTATTAATATTTTACAAATAAAATTTAAAAAATGAAAAGCTCTGTTCCAAAAATGTCAAATAGAATATTTAATCAGTCACAAAATACTTTCTATATTTTTAATGTAGTTTTCACCAACCAGAACATTTTCACAAATCTCTCTGTGAGCTCCATATTCTTTGTCAAAAAGTCATGGACTGGAAAAAGATCTATCTATATCCAGAGAGACAGACTTGTAATGAAAGCAAACAATATTTTGCAACAACCTAAAAAATCTTGCTTTAGAATTTATTTAAGTTGTATTAAACCATTAAATCTATTCCCAGTAGATTTTACACACAAACAAAAGGAAAACAAGCTATTTGCTCTATCAAAATCATGTTTTATTAATCTTTTATTAATTATCCAGGAAACAGAATGGACATTAAATTTGTAGATTAAACAACCACACAGAAATGTGTTCCTTAATCTTTTTTTTTTTGCATATAGAACTTTCCCACATCCATTACTTATATTAGTTTTTGCTAATTATGATTGTATGGTACTTTAATATTTAACAACTACAAGGTTGCAAATATATAAGCACCAGGAAACTCCACTGAAATGGTAAAGTTTTATAATTTGTCTTTCAAGTTATATCTTCTTCTGGACAAGTTTTTATTTGTTGATGTTTATGAATATATGCATGCTAGTGTATCTGGAATAAACATAGATTAGAGCTTTTCCATAGCCAACAGCATCAAAAGCAAAATCAGCTAATACAGTAATAATAATAAAGATTTCAAGAGGTTCAGTTCTAGAAAAACACTCATCATAGCCCTCATATAAATGAAATAACTAGTTTTTAAAACATTTCTCTTTCTAAAGAAGACCGATCTAAAAGTTGAATCCTCCAGCAGAGAGGCAGTGTGCACAGATTTTCAAAATGGAATTTTCTACCTCCTGGTATTCTCAACGTAGGTGTTCAGTGCAGGCACTTCAGATCAAGCAAGCACACCCGAGCTAGTTTTAGAGTAAGTGCTCCAGCTGCTAACATGTCTCTGCTGCAGATCAGAGATGAGCTCAGGCTAAGCAAAGTGTTGCTATGGCTACGCTGATAGCAATACCCAACCTAGTAAGTGTAAATCTAACATATGTCTCCTGCTACGAGACAGAGCCTTGGTGACTGCCCTGAAGCCATGCCTGAATACCCGCTCTGTAGGAATTCAATTTTGCAGAGCCATTGCGGTGCAATTCAGAATCAGTGGTCCCACATGTACTCCTAGGAGTATTATTCCCTGATTTCATCAAGGCGATGTGTGGGTACATGGTGGGTCAAATATATTTGGGTTGTTTTCTCAGCAGTTTAATAAGAGAAAACGAGATTCTTCACGACTACTCTTTTTAGCTGTCTTGAGCCTCAGAGTATAACTGATTAATGGCCATGCCATCCAGTCTCCTGATTTTGGATATAATAACAAAACTACACAGTGCTCTCCATGGCTCTCCACACCTGCAGGGAAAATTGAGGCTGTTGTCTGCCATTTTCCAGCCAAACAAGTAAAAAGTTACTTTAGAAGGAGTGAAAGAGCCCTGGGAAAATCCTGATTTTCTCTCTCCTTCTTAAAGGAAAAGAAGTTTTGGGAAGTACATCGTCTGCCTCTGCTCCACTGTTGAAATTGCTTAGCAAAACCTTTTCATCCACAACTTTAAACTGTTAGTTTTAATCATCTTAACAGGTGTGAACTGTCCATTTGAAAAGACATACACTGATTTCTGTGTAGAAAATTTAAATCCCCTGAGGGGTGAAAATATGGAAATCTTTGGGCCCAGCCCTAAATATGCCAAACCTCATGCTAAGATGACTATATATGACTAATGAACTATTAAGATTACTTGAGTACACTCAAATATATCTTTTAATCCTTTCTCTTTTGTTATAAGTCCACAAAACTATGGTTGGCAAGCTGGAAAACTCAATAGTCAAGTACTAGATAGTAACCAGTAGCAGTTTAAAACTTCATTCTTATTTCTTCTTCCTTTTTTTTTTTAATAACTTGTGTTTTTTCTTTTGTTAAATTTCATGTGCAAAAAAAGTCAAAATAGTTTCTTTTTCATTTAGGATACTCAATAAAGACATCAGTGTGCAAGCTTTAATTTAAATGGGTAGCAATTACTTTTTATAGAATCCCCTCTATTTTTCCAATAAAAGAGAAAAATAATTTACAATGTAAAATATTAAGACATGTATTTAACTTATTTCTTTTCAAATTATCTCTATGAAGACTTATAGGAAAGAAGCATCAATGTAATAGTCTTTTTGACTGTTAAATAGGATAATGGCTGTCCTTCCAAAAGAAAAGAACAGAAATTATTTGAGTTATTATTGAGTTATTATTTCAGTTCCCTGAAAACATAAAAAGGACAAAAACTACCCATAATGAAATAGAAATATGCTTTTT
>VXBU01013712.1:955602-973396 GCA_013400315.1 Bombycilla garrulus | reverse complement strand
TTTTTTTAAATGGTACCTAGCAATTAAAATGCAGAAATAGTTATTTTCCCATTAAAAAAAATTCATCTCAAAAGCAAATGAGCCTTTTATTTGAGGGATCTGACTGCTAGATTAAGTACATCCTCCCCCTATAAGAAGAAGGGTTACACATTTAAGCTTCTGCTTTACCTGATCCTGACTAAAGCCTTCATTTTATCAACCCTGCATCATAGAAAAGTCCTTGATATTTGACAACTGATGCAAATTTTCTCTGAGTGTCTCCTGTCAGAGTTTTCTTCTGTTTTAATAAACGAATACTCAGTGATGTAGAGAATCTTGAACTCTCACACCCTAATTAAGTGGCTCACATTAACTGTTGGCTACCCATCCACCAAGATACACTATCTGTCTCTTTTTTCTGGCTCAAGAGATACTTTATACAAATGACAGAAATCTGTAAACTGTAAGATCCTTATTCTGCAGACCTATAATGAGATTACACTCCAGGAACATAAAATACCTGATTTCAAAGGGACTATTAAACTGGACTATTAAACTTAGTTCACTATTTCCTAGGTTGGTATAATTCACAACAATGAACATTCCGTATCTTATAAAGCATTGTCTCTGTCGTCTTAGGAAAACAAACCTTACAAATCTTTCTTTCTGAACTCAGATGAGAATTTTCATTAAATATTCTGATTTCAGCTAATCATTCCTTTCCAACAGAAGTCAGAGCAAGTTTTGTGACTTGTTTTAGTTGCATCTGATTTGCGGATCTGGTCAGGAGATGCTTTAGGATCATTTATTCAGTCTCACAGCTGCAGCAGTGTATTCCCTCAAAAATGTGATAGAAGTAATGATGTGCATTACTGATCATCTGTCTCCACCACGTCCAGAAAACTTCAAAAACTTACTCTTTGTTAATCAAGCTATATTTCTGTAGCTTCAGCAATATGCGTCTTCAGTTTCTAGGAAGGCCCAGTTTATTTTCTTATCAAGTGGTATTTTAGAAACAAGATAAAAAAAACTGCAATTTGAAAATAAAAAAAAGTCAAATCTTATTTGTTTCAAACTTTGAAGTTTTAAAATAATATTTAGCAACAAGATGAACTGGATTCTGATAACCTTGAGTGACATAAAACGAAATCAACTTCCATTTGGGAACTTGCTTGTGGGACTCCTTAGGCAGCTCTGAAAAGAGAACATTATTATGAAAGATTGCAATAATATAGAGTTTTAGGAGCAGAAGAACATGTAGATTATTTTAGGGAGGAATTAAGACCAGTTGTAAGTGTTGGAGAGAGAAGATGTGAGAGAGCAGAATGAATGAATGGATGACAAGTATGAGTGAACAGCATTTCAGATTATAAAAGAAAACTTCATTTGAAAAAAAACTCACCTTGTTAAATGTATCATTTATTGCTTTACTATAAACAATATAGAAGAGCAAGTGGTGTAAAGTATCAAATATTCCAAATCACATTTATTTTGGAAATACAAATTGATGATTCAGAGATGATTTCCAAAATGTTTCTCCAAAGTGGTGGTGTTATGAGGAAGGTCCTGCAAAACTGAAAATATAAGTGGTAACCTCTGAGGTTTTCTTCTTTCTGTGTGAATACTGACTTTTTATTTCCATACTACAAGGTAAAGGTATTTTGGGAAATGTGTTATAGGTAGGATGGTCATTAGAAGCCTTGTGGCCATAGGGCTGTAAAAGACTTGCATCTGTGTAGGGTCATAAACTTTGAGTTGAGTTGAGAGAAGAAGGGAATTAGACTGGGATGAGTTGTAAAGAATTTTGTCAGGGAATGTGAGAAGATTTTAAGTCATTTGATCAGAATATGCATCCAGAATGACCTTGTGAATAAAGTGCAAAAATGATATTTTTCTTCTAGGAAATAATTTTTTTGCTCTTTCCAGAAAAGGTAATAAAGCACCTCTGTTGGTACCTCTACCCCAAGCAAAATTACCTTCAGGAAAGCCAAGACCTTTTGGAGTATTTCAAATTAACTTTTGAATGACTATGTCCTAAACCCACCAAATTAAGGAAATTAAAAATTGGATTAAGCAGAGAATGTTGAAAGGTGTTCACAAGTCTAACAGCAATAATAAGGGCTGCTATGATCTGAGGGAGCAACTCCTTACCTTAGGGGAGATACACATGGTGCTTCAGGTGGACAGTGGCAAGTTTTATGGTCTGAAAGAGGGGTGACATACTTTCACATGAATTACATTGGAGCCTTTGCTTCCTTTTTCAGTAATAGAGGGGGGCTGATTGTATGTTCTGACTAAAAAGTCCATCAAAAGATGAGACATTTTTCAGAAGGAAAACTGAAACAATGATTATCACAATAAAAAAGCAAAGTCATCCGAAGTTGGAAAACAGTGGGGTATTAATGAACAAGTAAAGCAACAATTCCAGAATGCTTCTGTAAGAACCTATTGCTCACCCACCGAGAGCTGTAGCACAATTACTTGTATTCCCAAGACAGACCTTGAAAAACTTGAAAGCATCTCTGAAATCTGTCTCATTATTTGGTATTTTCAGACATAGGACTGGATTTGTAAATTGTATAGAAAATAACAGCTTTAGTGAATCCTGTGAGGAACTGCTTTGACTAAGTACACACAGCATGAGCAAAACCCAGGAGGATTTGGAAGCCACTGTGCAGCAGGAAAACAATGATATAGCTGCAATCATGAGAACTTTAGCAGACTTACACAAACGCTGCAATGGATGGCTACAAACTCATCAGTAGCGGTAGGTAAGCAAGGATGGTAATAAACTCTCCAGTAGGGGTAGGCAAGGAAAAAGGGTCTTGATTGACTGGATTCGAGTGGTGGTGATATGGTTGAGTATTCACGAATAAGAAAGAGGGGAAAGGCCAACAAGGCAGGTATCATGGTGGGAATCTCTTATAAATTACTCAATCAGAATGAAGAGGCAAACAAAGTATTCTAAAAGTGGCTGGGAGAAGTCTCACATTTACTAACTCTTGTTCTTGTGGGGTACTTCAATTTACTTCAGTTTATCAATTAGCCTGCTGGAAATGCAATACAGCAGAGAAGAAAGTGTCTAGGAGGTTTCTGCAGTGTCAAAAAGTGACTTTTCTGGCATAGCTGTTGACTGTTCCCCACTGAATCTGTGCTTTTCAAGCAGAAAGGACTTATAGGTTGGAGGGCAATTTGGGCACAGCATGATAGATTTTGATGTCAGAGAAGTAAGGAGCAGGGATCAGCAGAACTGTCACCTTGAAATTCCAGAGGGCAGCCTTTGACCTTTTTAGGAGATTGTTTGACAGGGCCCTTGAGAGACATTTCTGAAGGGCAAAGAAGTCCAAGAAAGCTGGACATTCTTCAAAAAAGGCACTCTTAAAAGTGCATCCAGGCCATCCCCATGTACCAAAAGTCAAACAAGCGGGGAAGACCACTGGTCAGGCTGAATGCAGAACTTGGCTGGAATTCAAGAAAACAGAGAGACTTTATGGCCTTTGGAAGAAGCAGTAGACAATTCATGAGGACTACAAGGATATTGTGAAGTATGCAAGCAAAAAATTGGAGGGGCCATAGCCCAAATATACCTTAATCTGGCTGCTGCCTTAAAAGAAAAGAAAAAAAATGTTTCTATAAATTCATTAACAATGAAAGGAGGAATAACCTTTATTGGCTTGGCGGGGGTTGAGGGGGAGAAGGATGAGAAAAAGGCTACATACTTAATGGCATCTTTGATCAGTTTTTATTGGACAAATCAACTATTCTCAGGATGCCCAGTCCCTGAGTTGGAAGTATTCACTGAGCCACTCTCCATCCTTTTCCAGGAGTCCTGGATGACCAGGGAGTTGCCAGTTGACTGGAGCTTAGCAAATGTGACAATTAGTTGGTGGCTGGTCACAAGTGGTATTTCCCTGGGTTTATTATTGGACAAGTTCTGTTTAATATCTTTATCAAGGATCTGGATGAGGGGATAGAGTGCACACTCAGTCAGTTTGCAGGCAGCTCCGTGTTTGGTAGGAGAGTTGATCTGATTAAAGCTCTGCAGAGAATTCTGGACAGGCTGGTCAAAAGCCAATTGCATGTCACTTCAAATGCAAAGAGCTATATCCTGCACATGAGTCACATCCCCAGGGAGCTCCACAGGCTGGGGCAGACTGTCTGGAAGGCTGCAGGATAGAAAAGGATCTGGGGGTGCTGGTCAACAGCATCTGAAGATAAGCCAGTGTGTGGGCAAGGCGCAAAGAAGGCCAATGGCATCCTGGTCTGTATCAGAAATAGTGTGGCCAGCAGGTTTTAGGAAAGGATCATCTTCCTCTACTCAGCAGTGGGGAGGTCATGCCTTGAATCCCGTGTTTAGTTCTGGGCCCCTCACTACAACAAAGACATCGGTGTACTGGAGTGTGTTCAGAGAAGGGCAGTGGAGATGGTGAAGGGTCAGGAATGGCTCAGGGAGCTGGGGTTGCTTAGCCCAGAGAAAAGGATGCTTTGGCAAAATCTATGGGAAATCGATAGCCAAGCCAACTTGCTGCAGAAAGTGTATTTGTCAGTGATGAAGGTAAAATAAAACAAAAAACCAGGGATGAGAAGATAACTGACTGGTGAGGGAGTAAAGCAAAATTAGTAAAATAAAGATGTTTTTGTTATTTTTTTTGTTTCTGCAGGTTATGAACTTCAAATTTACAGGTGATAATATGTTTACAGTGATGTATCTCCTGGGCAGGGGCAGAGTCAAATTGCCATTCTTCAAATTACTCTCTCTAGGATCTGTATTTCTGTGCACAGTTGTCAAATAACATCTTCATACACATATAGGGGTAAATAGTTGTGATTTTTGTTTTAAATTTAATAATCTTTAAAACAACTGATATAGATTAAATGGATCTGTACCATCTCCAGAAACATAAACTAAGGCTGCTTGCAAGAACAGCAGGAATATGTTATCTGTAATTACCTTACATGAACAGTAAACCTGAAAGGTAACGTTTGCAAAAAGAGCCCTGCAAGGGTGATTACGGACTACCCGTGGTGTTGCTTATGGGATTAGAGACATGTCAGGGATTACTGGGAGTTTTAAATTAGGGGAAAAGTGGTGAATGATTTTGAACCTCATGGATCACTTTTCCCTCATTAAACTCACAGGTACAACAATTTATTCTTGTCTCAATAAATACAAAATAGTAAACAAGAAGTAGCAATATAATCTGAATTATATAAATAAAAGTGACTGCAAGAAACTGTCAAAAGTTTTGGAGGGACATATTGTCCCTTTGATGAGTGTTTCTTAAAATTTCTGGATCTAAAATACCTATTTTTAACAGTAAAATAAAAAGCTATGCTGAAGTGCTGAAGTTCCTACACCCTGTCACCTGACTGATGTGATGCACAACTGTACCATCACAAACAAGCACTTATTTTCCAGAAAAAAATAGCTCCGCTGAAGGTAGAAAAGGCCCAGCACTCAGAATGAAAATCTGTGGGTTATCTCAGATTCTATGGCTACAGAAGGTTGTTTGACACAAACTAGCTGTTCTAATAAGAAAAGTACTCTGACCTTTTGAGTCAGATAGTACATCCAGACTGCAGAGAACAACAGGATAGCTAAATGAGACTGTCAAGCATTGTCCTCTGAAATTTGATCTATATTGTTTCTTTACATTACATGATGTTTGTTTTTTTAACTCTTAAGAGACTAGCATGGTGAAATTTCCAGCTGGATGGTTTGCCATGAGCTAAAGCAATGAGTTATCTTGGTAAAAATATGTGGTATGGGGTTTTTGCATTGTTTTTTTGGGTGCTTTTTCATTTCTTTTTGTTTGGTTGGGGTTTTTTGTTTGTTTGTTTTTGTTGGGTTTTTTTCTCATGAGACACTGTTTATGTCTGCATTCCAGCAAATGCAGATGTCCAGAATCCTTATTCTCTTCATTTGAACATGAATATTTTAAACCAGCTGCTAAAATACTCTGTTTTACTGCAGAGTAAAACATTATCTCCCTCAAACTGAAAAACAGGTCTGGATAATTATGAGACTCTGAGGGGGAAAATGCCATTTTTTAGACAAATCTGAAGTTAGAGTCCAGAGTATTAATTTGGGGAAATTCCTGTCGATTACCATTGACTTTTCTTCTCTGATTTCTCATTAAGCATTGCTATTTCACTTGAGACTGAAATGATTCATTCAAGGTGTCTTGGTTTTAAAATTCCACTCCAAACCAATGCATTTATTCCTGCAGCCTTAAGAATTCCCGACGAAAGTATCCTAAGATACTCCTTTAATGGCTAAAAAGTGACATCCTAGAAGCAAAGTTTTGAAAAAAATCGGCATTCTTCGTTAATACATTGAATACCACAACTGAGGTATATTGGGTTTTTCTCTTTTCTTTTTTTTCTTTTAATGAGGGAAGGATGAAAAATGTAAAGGAATGGAATTTATTTATTCTAAGTTGTATTTAAAGACAAACTGAAAAATGAAATTGAAGAAAAAAATAGAAGATGTTTGCCAGAAGCAGTGTCATACCTCATGGAAAATTACAAATATAAACAGGGTTCCATTCTGACTCTGAATACATCTGAGAAAAGAGATTCCTGTAGATTTAAACAAGTTAAGAATCTGTTTTCTCATCATGTTTGATCCACGGTTATTGAAGACAACAATATAATAGGGTAAGAACTATTATTAATTAGAATAGTAAATGTTGCCTTCTATAGTATTCTATGTAATAGGAAGATCATTTTGTTGAAATAGGTGCTTACAAGATTTTTTTCTGTTATACTTTCTCTGAAGTCAGTAAATTTACTTCAGCTAAGAACTGGGGTTTTGTAAAAATACCTCTCATTAAAAGATATGGTGTCTTGTATTTCCTCCTGTCTTTTGCAGTGTAATGAGATTTCCATTTTGTCTTGCCCGGTCTTTTCTTTTCTCTGACCTGTGTTCTGTTCAGTTAAATTTGTTTTCTCTTTTAAAATTCACTAGCAGTGTGGATTTATTACTCCTGCATGTCTGATATTCATTTTCACTTTGTACTTATGCATGTTTTTCAGTACTAAAATATATCTTTATTTCCTCTCAACAAATGTCAATTTTCAGATGACCTGATACCGATCTAAAATCTTTGCTTAGAAATGTATCTCATCATTAAGGCAAGGCACCCATATATATTTTAAAGTAAAATCAGGTGAGAATCCTTTCTAACCATTTTAGCTTCTTGCTTACTTTTATATATATATTTATATATATGTATATATCTTGTGTGTTTATACNTTTTAACTCTTAAGAGACTAGCATGGTGAAATTTCCAGCTGGATGGTTTGCCATGAGCTAAAGCAATGAGTTATCTTGGTAAAAATATGTGGTATGGGGTTTTTGCATTGTTTTTTTGGGTGCTTTTTCATTTCTTTTTGTTTGGTTGGGGTTTTTTGTTTGTTTGTTTTTGTTGGGTTTTTTTCTCATGAGACACTGTTTATGTCTGCATTCCAGCAAATGCAGATGTCCAGAATCCTTATTCTCTTCATTTGAACATGAATATTTTAAACCAGCTGCTAAAATACTCTGTTTTACTGCAGAGTAAAACATTATCTCCCTCAAACTGAAAAACAGGTCTGGATAATTATGAGACTCTGAGGGGGAAAATGCCATTTTTTAGACAAATCTGAAGTTAGAGTCCAGAGTATTAATTTGGGGAAATTCCTGTCGATTACCATTGACTTTTCTTCTCTGATTTCTCATTAAGCATTGCTATTTCACTTGAGACTGAAATGATTCATTCAAGGTGTCTTGGTTTTAAAATTCCACTCCAAACCAATGCATTTATTCCTGCAGCCTTAAGAATTCCCGACGAAAGTATCCTAAGATACTCCTTTAATGGCTAAAAAGTGACATCCTAGAAGCAAAGTTTTGAAAAAAATCGGCATTCTTCGTTAATACATTGAATACCACAACTGAGGTATATTGGGTTTTTCTCTTTTCTTTTTTTTCTTTTAATGAGGGAAGGATGAAAAATGTAAAGGAATGGAATTTATTTATTCTAAGTTGTATTTAAAGACAAACTGAAAAATGAAATTGAAGAAAAAAATAGAAGATGTTTGCCAGAAGCAGTGTCATACCTCATGGAAAATTACAAATATAAACAGGGTTCCATTCTGACTCTGAATACATCTGAGAAAAGAGATTCCTGTAGATTTAAACAAGTTAAGAATCTGTTTTCTCATCATGTTTGATCCACGGTTATTGAAGACAACAATATAATAGGGTAAGAACTATTATTAATTAGAATAGTAAATGTTGCCTTCTATAGTATTCTATGTAATAGGAAGATCATTTTGTTGAAATAGGTGCTTACAAGATTTTTTTCTGTTATACTTTCTCTGAAGTCAGTAAATTTACTTCAGCTAAGAACTGGGGTTTTGTAAAAATACCTCTCATTAAAAGATATGGTGTCTTTTATTTCCTCCTGTCTTTTGCAGTGTAATGAGATTTCCATTTTGTCTTGCCCGGTCTTTTCTTTTCTCTGACCTGTGTTCTGTTCAGTTAAATTTGTTTTCTCTTTTAAAATTCACTAGCAGTGTGGATTTATTACTCCTGCATGTCTGATATTCATTTTCACTTTGTACTTATGCATGTTTTTCAGTACTAAAATATATCTTTATTTCCTCTCAACAAATGTCAATTTTCAGATGACCTGATACCGATCTAAAATCTTTGCTTAGAAATGTATCTCATCATTAAGGCAAGGCACCCATATATATTTTAAAGTAAAATCAGGTGAGAATCCTTTCTAACCATTTTAGCTTCTTGCTTACTTTTATATATATATTTATATATATGTATATATCTTGTGTGTTTATACTTCTTTTAATGCATAATGCTTTTGTATACTTGAGTATTACCCTTCTCAAGAACTGGAACATGAATTTCAATCTTCATATTTATCATGATCCAATATCTGCTGTCCCAGTACTGAATTTCTTGAAACCTTATACATTGTGTCTCATACATGGCCACTGTTCTAACTTAGTTCATCCATCAGAATTCTTGACTCTCTTTTTAAATATCTTTTAATGCACATGCCCTCTCAGTTAAGCATTGCATGCACTAGAAATGACTAGCAAAAATTTTTTTCAGTGCTGAGATGAGTAAACACTAACTCATTTCTTTGCCTTGTATTCTTACATCTAACTTTCAACCATGTTTGGTTTTTCGTTAGCTAAAAGGCACCAGCATTTTCCCACCTTTTCAGGAATACAGAGGTTTTTCATGCAATATGTGAAGCATGTGATTCTCTAGAAGAAGACAAATATGAATTTATGTAGAGCTGTGATGGCTTGATTATTATTGCATCAACACTTTGTTTAGTAAATAATACAATAATTGCTCCTTCTAGAATATTTTCATGATAATAATTTTAACATTGCAGATGTATTTTTTAGGACTGAAGCTTGTATTAAAAGAGAGTAAATACAGCCACGGGATAAATATATGTAATCTGTGTAACATACTGCTTGAAAATAGCTTCTGACTTCTATTTGATTCAAAGCTGATAAATCAGATATGAAGACTTCTTATTCCTGATTGTTCTAAAGCATTTTAAATGCTGCATTCACTTGAGAAACTTATGGGGAAAAGAAAAGGAAAATTGTCCTCTTCCAGAAGAAGAAGTGATATTAGATGAGATGATATTGCATCTGTTTACCTGACTAGGCTCCTGCTCTACCATGAATCGAATCCTATTTTAGCCCTTCATGTCAGTGTGATATTGTGATTTCTCACCTGCTTTCTCTTTTATACAACATCTGAATACGTTATTATGAATGTATGCCCTGTTCTAATATTTATTGTTACAGCCTTGGCCAGGAATAGATTACTGTACTTGAGTTCATTGAATTATCTCAAAAAAACATCACTTGTACTAAAAAATTCTACCTCATGAGCAGGAGTACTCTATTGATGAAGTCAATTACACAAATATTTTTAGATATATAATAAACAGATTTGGAAACTAATTCAACTCTCACATGTGGGTTTTTTATTCAAAAATACATTAGTAGCATTTATAAATTATATGAGAAATAATCACTACACTTCAAAATGTAGGAAAATCCCTAGACTTATTTGAAGATTGAAAGGAAATAAAAATTACAGTAAAGAATTATTTCAATAATAATTACTCGCATTTAGCAATTGACTTGCATTTAAGAACGAAATTTAAAATTGTGCTTTTTTTGTATGTATACATTTTGATAAATCTGTCATTTACTGGTGGTTAATGACCAGTTTCAGGCAATTTTGAATGCTGAAAATATTCCACTAAGTTATAAATTCATTGAAGTCCCTGTACATGACATAATATAAGAAATGTTTGAAACATTCCATAATTAAAGCTTCTAACATGTAATAACCTGGCTGTATGTTTGACAGTTTTTTACATACATTAAAGTTATAGCACTGAAAAATGTTGTGTAAATAACAAATTCATTTCTAATGTCTTGGATTTAGAGTCATTCCCATAGAAAGGATCATGACTGCAATAAATTTATATTCTAACCCTTGAGTTCAATGCCTTCCTGTTATTTTGAAGGGCGGGGGTTATAATGCATTTTCAGTGTCCATTAAATCATCAGGAATTTACTGAATTAACTATATACAGACATTGTTACAGAAGCATTATACACACTGGCAAAGTACGGAAAAATGGCTCCTTCCGGTGTGGTTTCTTTTGGGATTCTCTTTTCTACAATGCTCTTAGGCCTAGATGATCAAAAGGTTTCTCTGCTTTGTGCATTTAAGCAGTTCTGGGAAGCATGGCTCACTCTATAAATCACATCAGCTCATCTGACTGGGATAGACCACAGGACCCATGGCAGGATGTTGTCTCTGCTTCTGAATCAGTCAGCTGTATGAGCAGCTTTAGTGGAGGCCAAAGGTACCAAGCCTCTCTGTTGAAACACACAGGAAAACCTCACTGATTCTTCCCATTCATTGCCTGTTTGTGCAGCTAGGCAAAAGAAAGTTGAAGAATTGATTTGTATTCTTGCTCTTTCTCCTCTGATTTTTTTCTCAAGAAAAATTGGCTGCAAAACAATCACTTTACAATTTAATGCAATAATTTTTGGCAATTATGAATTGAAAAACTTACAGCTTCCTCCAGCAGGATTTCTCTAAGCTGGGTTTGCACTTGCAGTGATAACTCGGCTTTCTTCCTGACTGTATTTTTCTGAAGCTTTCATTATTGGGTCACCAATGCCTGATGATAATTGGAGACAAATATTCAACCTTTTAATGCTGCTGAATTTTCATTATTCCATTTCAATATTTTAGGCCATCTTGTCGAAAGAGCTGAACTAATGAAAGTGACAAACCCCAGAACTATTATAGTGAAGTTATAGGATTAAATGAGTGATTTGATGGATGACATCAGCGTTTAGCTCCATTGAGGTAGTGGTTTCTAGTGCATGAGTATGCAACCCTCTGTTCACTAGAAAGATTTTCAAGGTTGTTGAACAATACCAGAATTCCTGATATTATTAGCTTTCATAAACTTCTGCAAAAAATAGTGAAGTTGAGAAGTTTAAGTTAAGAAGTTCGTCAGTTTAAAGAAAAACAGCTCTATGTCTATATCAGTTCCTAACGCAGTATTGAATTGAGGTTTAGATCCTCAAATTACAAATTTCTTTCTGATATATTTACTTCTTAAAGGAAGCTACCGATGAAGAATGTTTACATAGGTTAAAAAAATTATTTAAGAAATCATGGTGAAAAGTTCCACCGGCGTTACTAAATACAAGGATGGCACTTCTGATTGTGATCCCTGGTTCTCAGTTTGCCATGGCTTAGGAAAGAGGACTACATCCCTTTTATCTCTTTCTTTTCATTTGCTACAAAGCAACTTGGTATTTTTTTGATATTGCTTTGATATAAACTTGCCAGTTTTTCTAGCATAGTATTTTTGTTTTCTGAATAAAAAAATTAAAGGAAACTACATTTACTTCTTTATGGAAAGCTGACCTGCAAAGCTTTTAAGTTGAATAAATGAAACTAAATTAACTGGAAATTTGCTGATTTTAACAAATATTTCATGAAAAATGTGTGTCATCAAAAAGATTGAAGGACATAAATCACAGGACAGATAAATTTTGTAGAAAAGTTAGGACAGGAAAATGGAAGCTAATGAAATTTTGAAATTACAAATTGAGGTTGACTTTTGATCTATGTTCAGTTTTTTCTCTCAATATAAATTTTTCATTCTGTTTCAGGGAACTAAGACATAGGACTGCTCTATTTTTAATTTTCATTCAGAGTACTGACACATTCAGTTGCTTTTTAAAAACCCATTATTTTGATTGGCACATAAATAATGACATTTAGCTGGAATATCCCTTTCTGTGAGTGTTTGGAATGCTCTTCTTCCTGTCTTTGAAATCCTGTAGAATGAGATTAGTGCGATAGTGAGCCATCCATACAGTGATTCAGCAATCAATTCAAGGATTGTCTCTTCCCCTTTCAGAATCTATATATCAAAGATCATGAAATAATTGCATGTACCAGCAGCACATAGCATTCAGCCTCACTAGTCACAAAATCCCTCCTTTCTTGGGGTTTAATATTAACAAGCAGACATGGTATTCAGCACTTCTGCAGAGCAGAAACTTAAGTGAAGTATGGGCATCCACAGAAAATTAATTTAAAAATAAACTTGTTTCCAAAAAAAAAAAATGAAAAGTGTGATCTTTTGTTGAAAACCCTAAAAAACTTAACTATGGATTCTTATAATTGCTACAAATTGTTCTCAGCAGTCCAAAGCCTTACTTTCTTTGTGTTCTTGTTATAGGGGGAAAGGTTCTTAATTAGGTGTTGAAAAGTTATAGAAATAGATAATTAGGATCCAGAATAGGGACATTTTTTTTTTTTTTACATCTATTGGCTCTAAAACTGTCATCAGAAAGTGTACACACTAATCTAAAATACTCTGCCTCTTCTCTTTATGAAGGTAGAATTCATTCAAAAAAGTCTTTCTTTCATTTTTTGCAAGCTGTTATGTTTCTCATTAAATTTATGCATTGGGTCAAATTGTGGAAAGCTCATAAATCTGTAGTTGGGCTTCCGTTAAGAGAGATACTAAAAGACACAAATAATAGTTTTTTTAAAATATTGATAAAATTAGTATATGTAGAAGCATGCTCTTTCAACTGACATTGTTAACCAAATGAAAATTTTCCACATGATGAACTTTCCTTCAGAAAAAAATTGTTTTATGGAAGGTTTCCTAAAACTGATAATAGCTTTCTGTTGGTGACTTTTTAATAGTCAATGGATACTGAAATGAATAAAATAAATATGTGACAGGAAGTGAAATCTACAAAAGGGTATGTGAATTTGTTTTAAGCTGTCACTTAGGTGTTAGTTTCCTGGCTTATTTTCAGGTGAGAACTATTGCCCCCTTCTGATATGAGTTAGAAATAGCCCTCATTTTCACAGCATGTGGTAGCTCTCAAACCTTTAAAAAATGTGTTCTGGCTTCTCCCTTTCTATCTGCTCATGTAAAGATGGAATAGCTTACATCAAAAGTTAGACCGTTTTGCATTCAGAAATGTTCCACTGGAAATGTAGGCTTTCAATTCCACAGATATCTTTATTACCTTTATAACATCTTAGAAAAATGCACTATGGTTTTTTAAGATGCCCATATTTTTATTTTCTCTCTACGAAGAAAATGTTTTCTTCTCATTAGGCTGTAATTAGCAAGAGGTCATGTAAAAGAAGAAGCATCTATGAGACTAGTATTAACCAAACATCACCCTAAATATTTAATCTTAAGGAAAACATAAATAAACCTCCTTCTTATATTGCGACAGTACCAATTCCTTTTCCCCAGATCTGATAAAGTACTCTTTAGCCTGATTGTTGACATTAACCTGGAGGCCAAACAGATCAGTGCCCAAAGCCATGAAAATATCTGCAGAAACTGGTACCCTCCTTTCAGGCAGCAAAGTTTGGTTTTATCTCATCACATTCCACCTTCAGTGTGTTTTGAGGCACTTGCAAGGGCAAGTGGAGGACAGGGTGGGAGACTACTTGTGCAAATCTGGTTTCTGTTCTCTTGAACTAGAAATATGAATGGAGCTGCAGTTTGGTCAAAGAGAATGGGTGCAGATTTAATTAGACTGAGGTTTAAATAAATATCAAAGATACAATAGTATTAGGAGCATTTATCAAAGATGGCGGGTTGTGGGATGTCCATTTAATATTGTCCTGAAGTTAGAACTTGATTTATTGATTCAGTTTGTAGAAGAAGTCAGGAATTTCCTCACTCCAGAATTCAAAAGCTATGGTTCTCACCATGCGTAACTTATTCAAGCAACAGAAGGAAGGATTTGTCACTGTCCAGTCCTGTGCCCACTCTGCAAGAATCATAAAGCAAGTAGTGAGGTCTGGTCATGTACTGTCTCAGTAAAGAGCAACATGTTCAACTCCCATGCCTACTGCTCAGCTGTCAGTTCCCACAGCTTTTGATCAACCCCTGTGTCAAGGCCCAGAACATCTGGTATAATTTGAACAAATGATGAAGTTAAAAATGGAATAGCAAGTTAGTCTTTTCAGTTCCTCATTCTTAGATGTGTCTTTGTTTCTGTCACTCCATCATTTCAGTTTTCTTGCCATCACAGCAAGATGACAGTTCTCTGTGATGGCATTGGCATGTTCATACTCTTTATGACAGTTATTAACAAAATATAGCCTATTAGAAAAAGATAGCTTAATTTTGCAGACTTTTGGCTTTTTGTCCTGCTTTTCATTCCAGTTACCTAAACCCACACAGAATTTCCTCTGAAGTTTGAGCAGTGTTAAGGTCACTAGAATGTCCATTAGCTCATCACAGCAGCCAGTATTAGATGTTGGCTATGTTAATTGCATTTCAAGCATACAGAGCTATCCCAGCTCAATCAATTTATTAAGACATTGTAGCACAGTGTGCTCAGTTGCCATGCAGTGCTGTAAGAGAGTGGTTTGCAAACCCTGGAGGTGAGTCTGCAAGCAAGATGAGAGCAAAGGTCCCAGCGGCTTCGTTCAAGAAATGTCCCTTCAATCAGTGTCACAGAGAGCAACAGCAGGTGAGTCAACATGCCAGGAGGCTGCCTGGAGAAACCTGTGACACCATGGCCCCGTCTCTGAATGGAAGTCCGTACAACTGCTTTACACAGCTTCGTTTATCTGTGCAGGATGAGCATTTGCAGGCTTCTGCACAAAACTTAACAGAATTACTTTCCTGAGAGGAGTAGAATCTCGCTAGGTATCAAATCCCATTACATTAAATTAAATCCAGTCTAAAATGCCTTTCCTTCTCACCTGGCCATCCTAAATTTTTAATTTCATCTAGATTTAACTTTTTATTTTGCACTAAAGATCATTGCCAGAAATCAGGCTTTCTAGGATTGCCAACAACATAAGGGTATGATTTTGTTTACCCCATTAATTACTCTTCTTAGTTTGGTCTGTTCAGGGAGGGGACTTGGAGCCACTGCAGCATGATGGATATTAATTACTTTAACTGCTCAATCTTAACCAAATTCTAATACTAATATTAAATATTAGAACAATATTATAGAGATGGTCAATGTGAAAAGTAACACTGAATTTGAAGTTTTTATTTTTTTTTTTTATTTGAGCCAGGAGAAGATTAAATTTCTATAGTTTTGTGTCTGTTCGTTTTATCTTGATTTGGGGTTTTGGGTTTTTTTTGGGGGGGAGGGGGTGGGTTTTTTTTGGTTGGTTGGGTTGGGTATTTTTATTCTTGTTTGTTTCCCCTAAATGAATAAGATAAATTATGGTTACATCTGCAAATGGTTTCAAGGAGATTTGCTAAGCTATAACCTGTTCTTTCAGAGCTCCCATCACTCTGCTGTTAGAGATTCTTCTCTTTTTTTTTTCAAATAAATTTAATAAGCATGAAGAAAAGCAAACTAATTGAAATTATTCCCCACAACGTTACCTAAATTTAGAGAATGCAATTAACTATAGCATACACATCAGCACACTTAATTCTGTAAAACACTTATCTTAGGCAGAAATATTGTCATTACTAATTATAAAAACATAATCTGCAAGAAATAACTAATAAGAATAAAATGCACAAGCAAATGATATTTAAAAAGTTGAAGAAATGCTGCAGAACAGAATTAGAGGTAGGAAAAAAAGGAGATTCTAACCTTAAGAAACATGCTCAGTAATATTTCTGTTTTATTTTTTTTATGGCATAGTTAGTCTGTAGTTGATTCAATATAATCTGCTTATCAGAAAATATTAGAAATTTACAATTCTGCCTCCTCTGCTGAAAAGAATTTTTTTTTTTGACTTTCACATCATGGAATATATTAATATAATGTTCAAGTAAACTTTAAATCTCTGATACCATATGTGAAAAGTGCTGCTGCTCTGATCCAGATCTCAACTCCTTTTCACACATTTGGTTTTCTGTTCATGTAGACTGCAGCCTTCAGCTGCAGTGCAAGTAAAAGCAATTCCAAGCTTGTCTTTGCCATTTGCCTGCAGTGTAAGACAGAGATGGCCACCTCTCCTCTCCCTATTGCTAGCTTCATTTAAAAGCTCCAGAAAATCAGCAGACGTTCCCAATGAAGGTACAGAGAACTATTTTTGCAGAGTACATTACTCTTGCCATATATAACACTGACTTGCTTTGATCATGCTTCCAGACTGGATTTTCTTCTCCGTGTAAGATTTCCTCTGCTACCAGCCCCTACAAAAACTTCGCCTTAACACTTGGAATGTGAACTCTTTGGAACAAATGAGCATTTAATTTTATAAAACCTGATAAAATGGACAATTATCAGGTTCTAAGAAAAACTTGTTTGCTGCCATTCACCTACATTTCATACCGAATTGCTGATGCATGGTTTTTTTTGAAGTGGTTCCATTCTTTGACACTAATAAATTTGCTGCATTTTACATGGAATTATATTCAGAAAATTTCAGAGGAAAAAGAAGTTCATTCATTTCAAAAATATTGAGACTCTGTTGTGTTACCAGTATCAACATCTTTTACGACCTCTATTTTTTTTTTTTAATTTTACACCCACAATTTTATTTTCAAGCCTTTTGTGGAGCCTTGAGTTCTCCATCTCCTGTACATACAAATACTCTCTATCTTGTTGAGCTCCATCGACTTCCTTGATTTTTGTATTTTTCATCAATATAGAATATCATATCCTGTAACACTCACTTACAAATGAATTTTAGAAATAAGTATATCATTATAATTGAAAATCTACATAATTCCTTTAATAGTTTAAATGGTTTTTTTTATTTATTTTTCCCTTATTTCTCTGATTTGTGAAACTTATTTTGCAGGTACAGAGTGGGAGGTCTTGGCATCACACTTTTCTAACATTGGCTACTGGAAATCATAGATAAAAGAAATATTAAAAAGAAAAGTGCTTTGCTAGTATCCTCTGTGATCCTGCTGTGTTAGGATAAATATTGTATGAAAGTTTTATGCTCTGTATTCATGCAATAAAGTACAATGCCTTAAGAGCAATGTAAAGGGAGGCACTATGACTGGGTCTTGATCCTGGTACTTTCAATGTTTTGAGCAATCAAAGGTTATTTTCTACAATAAATAACAATAAGATGTTAGAAGTACTTTGGGTAGTGTAAATTGCAGTATTTTAGGGTGCTGACATTTAATGTATTTATTATTAGTTTCATAGATGTCATTATGTGGAGGACACAAACTGTTCTTTCCAGCAATCATGACTTGAGTGTCTTAAATTTTATGCTTGCAAAAAAAAATTTGAACTTTTTCAGATATTT
>VXBU01013712.1:904396-955441 GCA_013400315.1 Bombycilla garrulus | reverse complement strand
TATTTTCAAGGACACAAATTATTTTCTGGGAATTCTGAGTAATTTATATAACATAGTAAATTGTGATGTGGGTTCAGTGAGATGCTGCTTATTCAAGAAAAAATATGAACTGGTATTAGCATATCTGTGAGAGTATCACAACAGTAAGCGGTATAGTTACTATAGTTCATATAAGAATTATTGTAATATTGTTGGTGGCCAGGACTAAAATCAGATAGTGCTGTGAAAGGCACAGTAATCTAGTTTGAAACAGTGCCCTAATTTGGCACTTAAGCATTACCTTCCCAATATACTGGGAAACCCTACATGTTGCTTACATGTCAGTTGGGTAAGCCTAAGTAACCTAGCCTCAGTAAAGAGACATTAATCCTTCCTCTTCCATGCATGCTGTATTTGCCTGCTTTCCACATCTGAAAAGGGAGACAGAGATTTTTGCTACTAACTAAAAACAAAATTAAACTATAAACTGCATTTTCCACTTTTTGTTGTTGTTGAAAACTTCCTTTTATTCTCCATTTTTAATTTTTTCTTTTCGCATCGTCTCATACCAGAGGTACTTCATTTCTGGTGCATTCATTGTTTTCATCTTAGGGTCTTGTATGTTTGTTGTTTTGACATTTGCTTTTTTTTGAAGGGGAGGAGTTGGTTTTGTGTTATTTCTTTTTTCCAAACAAACTTCACTTCAATTCATTGCTGCACAGTGGAAAAATAAGGAGGGATATTGGCAAGTTGCCATTGGTGACAGAATACCAATCTTTGACTTTACTTGAATGGAATTGCTTGCTACGGGAATAGGAAACATCATTAGTTTTCTGTAGTAAAGTCTTTAAATTAAAAACTTATAAGTGAGCACAATTTTTTCAAAATCTGAACGTTTTTACAACATAGTTCAAGTTGAATGTATTCCAAGGTCCCTGATTGTAGCTGAAGGTCTGAGCCATGGATCTTTGAAACAGCCTTTATTTTCTTTATCTCATTATAGTTTTCAGGGATATGGGTGTCTATTCACTGAATCTGTGTTATTACAAGAAGGATTCTTTCCTTTTCCTGCTGTGCAACATAATATTACCACTTCAAGATCTCAGTCCACTCCTCTAAGGCCACTTTGGACTTTGTGTGTGCAGACTCAAGGTACAGATATATAATCTGCTCCTTGTGTTTGCTGGGCAAAAGAAAACAGTAATTGATGTAAACAGCCTCTGTTTACCCTTAGCTCTTTGTTGCTTGCAGTCTTGAAAGAGAAGAGCAATGCATGGAGGTGAAGCACTGAAGTACAGAGGAATAGTCAATCTGCCCCTTTAAATAAACTTACTTCTGCCGATACATAAACTCAGAGAGCTAGAAGGGACCTTGAGGTCATCTACTGCACTCTCCTGCTTCACGGCTGCATCTCCTACTGCAAGGAGTTACTCTAAGGAGATGCCTCATTTATCTTGTTCCTAAATACCTCCTGGCGACAGAGTGCACATAGACCTCTAACACTGCTTCTAACCTCTACAGTTTTTCACTAATTTCTAACCTGAAGATCCCAAGTGGAAATTAATGTCTTTGCAAATTCTCCCATTCACCTGGATTACAGGCAACAGGTTGTCCTTAGAAATTTTTTCCCTCTATGAAAATAAACATTTAAAATTGTATTCATTTTGATTGTCTAGGGCAAAATGTACAGCAAATTCCCAAACAGTAAAGCTGCTCACAAAAGTTTACTTTAAAACTAAAACTTCTTTCACAATTTCTTTCATATTATATTTCTTCTAATAAAGTCCTGTGAAGCAACCCAAAAGGTAAAAGTGCAAGTAACTATTTTTGTAATTGTATCTGTGATACGAATTTAGATGTCCCATGTCCCAAAACAGTCTCATGTTTAATAAGAACTTTGAGACAGATTCCTCCAATATGTTTAACTGAAAATTGCCTTGATTTTTCATGCGCTAGTGTGCTTGCTGCAAATAGCATTAAGAAAGTTACAAAGTTGTCTATGACTAACAAACACATTGTGCCCTGACCAAGAAATCAACAGCTAATGGAAAATTTATTATATTCAGCTAAACAGATGGCTTCCTGGAGCCAGTAGTGACATAAATGTCTCTGTCATGTTATGTCTTTAAATATTGCATATCCTAGAATCTCTTAATTCCTTACAGAAATTAATGAGATCCTGATTACACATAATGACTAGTAAAATGAATGTGGACAGTATTACTTTAATCAAGTTTGTATCTAGAGAGCCTCTATTTTCTTGCTATACTTAGGGTTTGGTTTTGGTTTTTTCCTGTTGAATATTTGGACAGACTTTCAGACGACATTGTAAAGGATTAGATGTAAAATACTAACTTGTGAAGATTTGCCAAACACATGAACATTTTTGACAATATTGACTATATCAAATATCTGTGCTCATTACAAATCACAGAACTGTGTATTTGCAAGAAAGAATAGCAAAGTAAAGAAGACCAACTAAATTCCTTTCTGTTGAGTACCATATGTAGCCAGCCAGAGAAGGAGCTGGTGTGTTGTTTAGTTGTTAAAAAGGCCGCCATGAAACAACACTGTTTCATTGGGAACTGGCTAATTCATTACACAATTCATATGTAAACATTACACATTGCATCCCAAACTTAAAAAGCACAAAATAATCTTGGATTATTTGACAGATTTAAGACTGCAGGTTTTTGAGAGGTTTCTAAGCATCTAAAGGAGGCAGGCCCACAGCTACATTTATAAGGGGCCTTTTTTCCTCAGGTAATTGGAACTATAAATCAGAGCATGCTCAAGCTACAGACTATTTAATCAAAGATCCAAAATGACTTCATTTTTTAGGATTAGCCCAGTTTTGAGTACAGTGTATGATATATTCAGGGGTGATTCTCAGCTCTTGCAACACCAACCTTTTTAGCATTCCGAGAAAATCTATATGCTTATAGAAACAAAAACAAACAAACAAACAAACAAACAAACAAAAAAAGAGCATGTTCCAAGGTGGCAAACCCCTCATATGGCAGTTAAACAATATTTCACAGAGCAGGATCAGATTATTATCAGTTACCCAAGATCAGCAGAGGAAAACTCTAATTGTAGAGTAGCAGTATGCTGTTAAAATATGCATGCAAGCACGTTAGCTTGCCATAGAGTTTCTGCTCCATTCTCTTGGTTTCCTTATGTAATATCTTTTTGCTTGCCTCATAGTCTGTCTTTTACTACATTTTGTTCAAGTAAAACTTTCAATGCCTTCGGTGACTTTACAGGGAAAAGACAGCAGGTTTTACATTCAAATGTTAGACCTCAAAATTGCAAAGTAATAGCAGGTGAGGATGATTCTTATGTACGCTTTCTGAACAAATCCCATTCAAATTTTAGGACTGTCTTGGTTTCGAAAGACAGGTGCCTGCCAAGGAAGGCAGGAGCTTCTCTTGGAATAGAAAAATGCAAACCCCCTCCCTCCAAATTATTTAAAGGGGCTCTCAGGCAAAGATATGAGGATAAGAATAACAGTTCTTTAATATGTATAAACAAAACAAAAACCAACAAACTACAACCTAATAGGAAAATTAGAACATGATGCAGTATTAAACAAAAAAACAAAACCTGACAGTTAGAATACAACCTGACACCCTGTCAGTCAGGGTGTTGGTAACAGTCCGGTTGGAATCGTCGCTCCAATAGTCCTCCTGGAGTGACAGATGGTTCTGCTGAAGCAGAGATCCTGTAGAAGGGCAGAGTTTTCCTCCAATGGTCCAGTGGTGATGTTGAAGGGTCTGGTCCTTCCTCTGGGAATCCAGTGGGAGAGAAGGCTGCTCCTCTGGGAATCCAGTAGAAGGCAGATGCCTGTTCTGTCCAAATGCCCAGATTATATCCAGGTGGGAATGCTTGGCTCCTCCCCCTGGGCGGAGCATCTCACAATGGGCTGATGTCATTCTCTGAGTCATGGGGTGGGTCCTTAATGGCCCATTAAACAGGAAATGGCTCCCGGAGGGAGTTATCTATGACTCATGGGGCAAGGCATTGATGGCCCATTAACAGGAGATGGTCCAGGGGAGGAGGCAAGGAAAAAACACTGCCCCTCCTGATTTAACAGTTCATGAAGATGGGAATAGAATACAGACCTTCTGGAATATTTTTACATTGTAACCTAGGACAAGGACATTGACATATATTAATTTTCTAATATCAAAATTAAGTTTTTGCTTCTTCCTGTGGGGAAGGAGAGAGATTTATTTCTATGGTATGCATTTTATTTATTTTTTTTTAGGATTTATCACAGTTCTGTTGTTGCACACTTAATTTTCAAAAAACCCAAAGAATTTCAGACAGAAAGTAATATTTTTATTTTTTACTAAGAAAGAAACAACTCACGACAGTCTTCATCAGTAATGATGCCACCAAAAAATGTTGAATAAACCTGGCAATAACCTGTTCTAACCACAGATTTACTTAATTGCTTCTGCATTTATAATAGACACAACAGATGATTAATGCTTGGTGTAGTGAGAAGCAATCTTTGGGAATTACTTAAATAACTTTTGTATAATACCTTAGGCCATAATTATAGAGGTTTATGTAACTTGCAAATGATGCAAATCATATTTTTTGCAAATATTTAACAAAACACCAGCAGAACAAACTGTGTTTCTGAACAACTATAAACTGCTCTTCATTTATTTGGGGCATTCCATAACTTAAGCTAATTATGGTTGTTAGCTGTAGATAAACACATTACTAAAATACCCTTTAGTGCCTTCAAAAGAAGAAAAATGAAAGTTTTACAGTTATTAAATTGCTCACGAAAAAAATATTGAGAAAATATGTCTCTTTCAAAACTTGGAACAGAAGAGATGCCCCCAGCACCTGTAAATTGTCATTTCCAAATTTCTGTTTTTAAGAAGACAATTATTTGTTTATAGCCATAGAAATTATTATGAATCCATATTGACACCTTGCGGATAACTTGGTCAAATGCAGTGAGCAAATTTCCATATTTATTCATCTTGGAATATATTACTTCTATTAGCTAATTCATAATTAAGCACTGGGCACTGTTTTTATTTGAAGCTCTTGCAGTAGTGCAGTACTATTTTATGAAGGGAATGTATCCAACAATATAGTTTATAAATGTTTAAAAAAATAAAAAATAGATGGGAGTTGACACATACAAGATATTGGTTTTGCCAAAACTGTTTAACATCACATTTCTTTTTAATTACATCACATTTCTTTACTATAGATGGGAAAAAATGCTACTAGAGCAATCTAGCTTAACCATTGAACTACTAAGCTTAAATAGAAGGATTTCAGATTTAAAGAGGGAAAATTTAGATTGGATATACAGAAGAAATTGTTTATTGTGAAGATGGAAGACGTTGCCCAGACAAGTTGTGGATATCCCATCCCTGGCAGTGTTCAAGCCCAGGCTAGATGTGTTATTGAACAGCGTGGTCTAGTGAGAGGTGAATGTAGATAAGATAATATTACAATATTTATTTTTCATATCAGATTCTGAAATTACTTTGCCAATAAACTTTTTGGTCTATGGAGATGCAGAATCTGTTGCAACATGCAGAGATGTGCCATGTGTGTCTAAATGGCTTATAGATCATTTGCAGAGTGTAAGAAATTAGCTGTCAAGAGCTCAGTCAAAAGGAATGTTTTCTTTAGATAATGACAAGAGAAAAGCAACCATTTTGCTTCTGATAATGACAAGAAACATGAAGCAGTCCACTGAAGAGCGTTAGGAGCCAAGACCATGATCCCCCACTAGACTTTTTCTCAATATTTTTCTTTTTCTTTCTTTCTCTTTTTCTCTTTCTTCTTATTTTCCTTATTATTTTCCTTTGTTTACCACCTTCCAGTTTTCATTGACTTTCTTTTTTTTTTCTTTGAATAATGTGTTTAGCTATCAAAACTTTTTAAACCTCAAGTCTTCTGTATCAAATGAGATAGTGTATGAGCCATTCACTTGAGTTGGACTAGATTATCCTTGTGGGTCCCTTCCAACTAAGAATAGTCTGTGATTTTCTGGTAATTTTAGCCGTATTAGCTAATCTAATCTGTAGGAAAAGCTCCTTGCATAAACTATGTAAAATCGTGAGATTAGCATTAGGGTTATTTTCATTAAACAAAGATCTAGAAACAATGAGTAGTCTGCCACCTATGGCCTTTCTGAGAAGTGCAGGTTATTGGCATTCTTCAGAGATTTCTAGAAAACATTGCTACAGCCAGGAATACTCTAAAATTTTAATCTCAAGTGTCAATGTTTCTTTGAGTAGCATTGTTCTCTGGTTATTGCTGATTAGGATCTGCTTCTCATTCGCTTGATAATGAAGATGGATAGTTGTATTGAAGCCTTGAAGAGGGACAGGGGGCCTGGGCTAACACTCGCTGGAGTTCATATCTAGTCTAAACCCGTGCTGTATGGATTCTGTGCTGGTCCCCAAAGGAGGGCAGGGAGAGGGACTAAGGTCTTTCATGCAAAACTAAGAGGACCCTCACAGAGAAAAAAACTGAACCTGATGTGTCTCATTTATTTGTTTTGTTTTTGTTTTCTAACAAAATAAAAACATTGATTTGTTAAGTAGTTTATTCATTTATTCAAATTTTACATAAAAAATTGATCTGAGTATCTTATATATTTATGCCTTGTGAAATAGATTTTCATATATGTGTATCATGCACAAACATGTCAAGTTATGGCTTCAGTTTAAGCTGAAGTAAAATTTTGAAAAATGGACCTTTTCTTGGGCAGTAAAGAATCAGTTATGTATCAAGTTAAACATTGAAACCGATAATATCTACATGTTAATGCTGGTTTTGACTTTTCTTAATGCACTCCAAGAAATTAAAATTGTTATCTTAGGTCTACCAAGTATTTAGTAGAAGACACTGATTAGCATTTTCTTAAGCCACTAAAATTTTTGTCTTGATCCCTTTGATAGATTAGAAGAAACTCTGCTGCTGTGAAGATATAAAAGTTTCATATATAGGATGCACAGTTCAAAAACCAACCAAAACAACCCACAAAAATAAATTTGAATATTTGTAAATGTTTTCCAGCAAGGATTTGTGAATTAGAATTCTTCAGGATAGGCATGATTCATATTTGTAAAACTAAATAAATCAATACAATTTTCTCTATACAATTATGTAAGTAACCAAGAGCAAAGCATCTGCCTCTCTAGAGATGCCATGTATTGTAGACTAGAAAAACCTGCAAAGCAGACAGATTGAGAAAGAGAAGGCAGGTGAGCGATCACTGTATATAATTTCTAGTTCTACTCTCCATTCAAATCCCTCTCAAACAATTCATTTAGGAAATCTAACTCCTTCTCTCTGTAGCTGAACTGGTTTACTTCAGTGAGTCAGGCTGTATGAGCTTGCTACACAGAATATGAGCTATCTATTAGATTACTGAACCATGACCAATATCAGTAAATAACAATAGCCTTAAATTAACTTCTCTAAAGCCATTAAAGACTTCAGATATAGGCATGGAAAATTTGATGGCTTAAAATGTTGACAACAACAACCACAAAAACAAAACAAAACAACAAACAAGCAAACAAAAAACTAAAATGTTCTATATTAATGTGATAGTAATTTTTAACTGGCAAATTTCTTAACATTTTTCTTGGACCTGTTGAGTGTTTAGAGTTTCTGAAACACTTCAGTGCATGTTTTTTGCTTTGACTTTCAAGTGTCAGTGCTGTGCAGTTGTATCATCTCCCATGTTGTCAGATTATGGTGTTATTCATCTACTTGGCTGATAATGACCACATGCTGTTGGATAAGATGCTGCTTGGAACATACCTGTGTCTGCCTGCCTTCACCCCTGTCTGTTCAGGAGATTATGCTAATTTTTTAATGGAGCCAAACCCATTGGCTGTCCTTGTGGCTGTTTGGAAAAGTGGCACAGAATGAGCAATGGTATTTGTGTGCATGTCCAGGATCAGAGGAAGATGGTTCATGACAATGTCTAGACCCAGATGCTATTTTAAGTGTCGGTAAGAAGGAACTTTGGGAATGAGAGCTACACAGAACGGAAAGGAAAATGAAAGGTATGAAATAGATGGATCAAACGTTGAAATGCAGTGCGGTTTTGGTAAATATTTTGGAATATTTGAGTACAGTATAGAAATGAAACTTAGAGATGTTAATAAGACATCAGAACATACATAAAGATATCATTTAATGTGGGACCTGAGCATAAGAAAAATTCCACTGAACTTGTGGTGGAGATTGTCTTGGTCTGGCTGTATTGGAGTTAACTTTCTTCACAGCAGTCTATAGGGTGCTGTGTTTCATGCCTGTGGCTAAAACAGCACTGATAAGACAGCAGTGTTATGGCTATTGTCAAACAATGCTTGCACAGTGTCAAGACTTCCTCTCTTTCACATTCTGCCATATTCCACTCCTCCCAAATGAGTAGGCTGGACGAGAGGCTTGAAGATAACGCAACTAGGATAGCTGACCTAAACTGACCACAAGGATATTCCATACCATAATACCTCATGCTCAGAAAAAAATCTCAGAAAGAGGAGGATGAGTAAAAAAATTAAAAACAGCAGAGAGAACTCCAAGGACAGAGAAGGAGGAGGAAGATGGCAGAATAGATGTTCACAGTAGTATTTATACTGTAGTATAGTAGTAGTATAGTATGTTCACAGGTCACAATGGAGCAGACTTTAACTGAAGGATTATAGTCCATGGAGAACTCTCACTCAAGGAGAGGAAAAGTGTCAGAATGAAGAAGCAACAATGGGAAGCTGTAATGTACTGACCATGAGCCCAAAACTCACCATTGTGCCTCTTTGATCAGTGGGAGAGAACATCTACCTGTGGATATCTGGATATGCAACATAAAAATGGGCTCCTGATCATGCAGGTTATCTATGAAACATGCACCATAATTCAGCAAAAATGTCTGGATGGTGATTGGAATCATCTGGCAGATCAATTGCACTGGACTACTCTCACAATCTACCAATTTGATTACTGTATGCTTACTATGATGGAGGCAAACGCCAGGTGGCTGAAAACAAACCTCACAATCCATGCCAGTGCCCAAAACATCATCTCTGAAATATCCCCTGAGATACCTGGGCCAGGAAATACAGCATTGAGTGCATCATCCTATCTCCCACCAGCCCCAGAAAGACTGAACACTGTATGGGACTGTTAAGTGTGGATGCCAACAGCTTGGTCAGAGAGGAAAATCGGCAACTTTCTCAGGCTGTCCTGGGAAATTGCAAAGGAATGTGAAGAAAGATTATAAACGATATTTACACCTGGTGTTTGTAAACATGTTGTGCGTGAGATTCATGATGTTTATCTTTGGATGTTTTCCAAGAGTTATTATTCTCCTTTTCACCGATGGGCTTGGGGGGTGTCTCCACTTGCAAACCTATTGACAACGAGAATCTACCTACAGAACTCATCCATTAAAAACGAGTCTTAATAAATGCTCTCATTTTGCCTTCTAATGGCTAAAGTCTTATTGCCATGAAGTTAACTCAACAACAACAGTTAAGTACCAGGCAATGAATGATGGAAACTGGGGAATAGGAATCCTAGAGTGCATATTGAGGAGAGCCTCTTGTCTGATCAGTATAACAGGATCAGAGAAACCTGGCCCTATCCAAACAAAGCCTCTATTTTCCTACTCATATGCCTTTCATCATTAACAGGTCATAAATGCATACTTATATTGCTGGAAATCAGTAGTGAAGATCGTCTTTATTGTTGTGGTTATATTATGATGAGAGGGTTTCAAGTGCGGTGGCAGTGTTAATACTGTGGTCAAACCTGTCACTGTATCAGGTCTTACTATAGTTCCTCTTCAATAATGACTCTTCTATGCTGCTAGGGGACACAGTCATTAAAGATTGTACACCCTATCTTCCTGAATTCCCTTGTTTATCTTAATTCTCAAGTGGTTTTGGATTTTACTTCCCTTGTTTATCTTTTCTATATAAAGAACAGAATTAGAATGAATAGCAGAATGTTCCTTTAGTTTAAAATTTATAAAAATATTCCAATAAGTGATAATTTAGGCCAATGCTGTCCTATTTGTAGAATATAACTGAAGAGTACCTCTAAAAGAAAATATAAAATACATTATTTTTTCTCCTAAAAATCACCTACAAAGCAAGAATAGGGGCAGTATATATAAATTGTTTAATGAGCTGTTAATGAGAATTCAAATACACTACTTCAAACTCTGAATATAGAATTTTATTATACATCTACATTAAACAGCTCTGACTCCTCTGAAATTGTATCTGACACATATAAATATATTTCAGTATTGTTGAATTCTAAAACAAAATAATGGTTCCATAGGTAGAACCAGAGAAAAATGGTTTACATATAGAAAAATGTAAATTCACTTTTTTTTGTTATAGCGTAGCAGAATTTTCTCATAACATGTATGTATATATGCATACTATATATAATACATACACACATATATCTTAATTATAAGACATTGCATTTTTTTACTGGGTTACTTGTTACTAAGCAAAGTAGTATATGCTTATGATAGTGTATGTGAATTTATACAGTGGAAATAAAATTTTTGCAAGTAAAATGTGTTCCTTGATTCTTTTAATTGTTTCCACAAATATTTTCATGAGCTCCATCATGACTGGAGTTCATACAGTTTTGTCTATTGTTCTTCAAACATTGGTCTTAAGGAAATCAGTGATCATAAAAAGGTATATGGGTACATAGTGGCTAAATATGTTTCCTTAGCTCAATCTTTTATGGGTTTTGTCCACTGATATTTTAAATATCTAGTTAAGGTAGTGAGAAGCCTTGATGGTTGTTATATCAGGTCCAATTTACATAAAGCAAAAGTAACCCAGGCACAGATCAGCCTCACCCCTGATCTACCTTACTCAGTGCTTATAAGCACTTACTTCCTTAGCAAAAAGGCAGTGATCAAAATTCAGATTGCTCTAAAAACTTTTTGATGTATATTTAATTAGATATTTGATCTGAATAATGGTTATGGAAATGTCTTGTTTGCTTGTTTATTTCAACTTGTTTCAACTGCCCTATGGGGAACTTCCACTTGCCAGATGATAATTGGGAACACCATACAGCTGGCACAAACAGGCCCAGGAGAATCCTAAAACACCTGAATGATAACTTCATGGTATAGCTACTAGGGTTACTGGGAAAAATGCCCTTCTTGATCCACTGCTTTTTGAAAGAGCAGGTTCCAGGAATGAAGTGGTGATTGGTGACCACCTTGGCCACAGTGACCACAGAGAAATTGAGTTTAAATCAAGTCTGACTGGACGAAAAGTGCGAGCAAACCTTCAGCTCTGGACATGAGAAGAGCAGACTTGAGGCTCTAGGGAGAGCCTAGATCTCTCTTGAGAGATCTAGGTATGCAAGAACTCCTGGGAAAATGTTTCTGAAGGTGCTGGCATCCATCAGTGCCCTTCACTTCTTGAGCACCACATCCTAAGAGAACAGGAGCAGGTAGGTCCAAAATGTCAGAAGTCAAGCAGATGAGGCACAGGGGTGGCCATGGAGTTTCCCTGTGTAGGGACAGGAATAGGGTCCCAATGTTCCTTATGTGCCCATTCCAACCCAGAATATTTGCTCTGGATTAACAGACAATGAGGTTTATAAGGTCAAAGTCTTGTCAGCTCAAGCTAACTTGTGTATTTTGATGTCTTTGGTCAGATATTAATGTAAAAATGGGAATATTAAGAGATAAATAACATTAAAATATAATTTAGACAGGTAAGAACGGTCAGTTCTAAAGCTTTTCAGTTCCAACAGAATTCTTCTCACTTGTTCAAACTATTCAACAAATCTATTTGTCTTAGATGCTACATAAGAATAGATTATGTCACTTATAACAGTCACTGCCTGAGGTTTCTGAGGAGAAATTAAATTATTTAACTGTCTCTCTGAGTTTCTAGTACGTACTGTCTAAATTCCAAGGATAAAATAGCATATTATAAGATATATATCAGAAAATCAAAGGGCTTTATGTAAGCTAGGAAATAGTCTCATACATTTCCATGCCTTATGGGGAGTTTTTAATTAACAGATTTTTTGATATATTGTCAAATCTCAAACAAGTGAATGTAAATGTAATATTTTCTAATTTTAAAATTAATTATAATTAAATTTCTCTCCAATCATAAATTCAAAATTCTATTTCATACAACTGAAGATGGATTTTGATCAAAGAAAATGTCATAATTCTGGAATTGTCAGGTCAATATCTCTGCATCTTCTTACATGCAAGTTGCACTGTCCTCTGCTCTCAGAACACAAAATGGTTTAAGGGAAGAAAAATTTTATCATGACTTCTTAAGATCTGATTATTAGTAACCGTACGGTTTTCAATTCAAGGTCTTCCATTCCACAACTGTTATTCTTAAAGAGTAAATGTAATCAAGCTCTTGCAAACCTTAGTTCTGGCTTAACAGTCAATATGTATTATTTATCTTCTGTTGGTCAAATCTTGAAACCACAGGATTCACGTGAATGAAAATGCTGTGAGCTATCTCACATAACTAATGGAAAGATTAATTACAGTAGAAGGGGCAAAAGTGAACTGATTTGCATACTTCCAAATGTAGCAAGTGTAAAATATTCTTCAAAGTAAGTTATCACTGACTTGATGAGCTAAGAGACAGAACTGTATTTGCCATGAATCGCCTTTATCTTCAAGACCGAATATGAGAATGGCACATTTGCATAAAAATCTAAACTGTGGATCTCAACATTAACTACTAATTGAATATTCCTGATTAAAATTTTAATCCTTGAAAGCAATTACATTTTCTTCTGAAGACATTTTTGATTGATTCCTTCAGTAAAGATGCTGGGAACTCTTTGGAAATCATTTTAACAGTGTTAAACTGGTGCCTCTTCACGCATCAGCCCCCTGGGAATGGCTAATTTTGAGCACTATCTATATTCAGGACTTCAGAGTGGTTCTACATTTGTGTGAACCTATTTCTTCCCAGCACTGAGAACACAGCTGGCAATTGAACAAAATATGCTAATGTGGCAGGCCAGAGCAAGTCAAAAAACACAAACTTTCTGAGAGAAACACTATTAATTGTAGAAACAAGTTATTTCTGTTTTAGCTGCTGCAAAAAGTTAGGCTCCTACTTTTCCCTTACGTTAAGGTGCAAAGGAATATATGCTGTAGATCAATATTTGAGATAAAGCTGAGGGAAAATTTTAGCCATATTTTATCACAAAACTCCAAAGGAAATGACTATAAACTACTAAGGGGCTTGAAGAGTACCACAGATTCTTGGGGGATGGGACTGGGTGGTATTATGTTTTTGGCAACTGGTGTTGATCAAACTTTTAATCTTTTGTTTGTTTGTTTGAGGTGCAGTTTTTTTGTTCATTTTCTGGTTTTGTTTTTTTAACTAGAAAACTGATTGGTTAAAACAGGAATTACCTGCTCATTAGAAGAACACCCTCCTCTCCACTCTGTACTTTACTAAGATAAGAAAATGATAAATAGTTATCTTTTGTGCTTGTGTAATTCTGATTATAGTAGGGATTTGCTGGATTTTAAACCCTAAGTTTGATTTGGGTAAAATGAAGTATCTTAGATATAAGCCTTGTGAGAATGGTCTTGGCACATTACCTCCACCACTACCAAAAAGGATTTTCTTCCAAACATTCCATTTTGATGAAATTTTGTTTATTTTATTATATTTAATGGCTAGCCTGTCTTTGAACACATATCTCTCTGTTTTTTGGGGTTTTTTTTTGTTGAGAATTCTATATAAGATTTGCATGAAAAGTGGTTTTGTTTGGTGGGATTTTCTTATCACAGCAGCAAACTCCTTTCTTCCTAGAGTATCAGGGGGTTTTTTTGGACTCTTAAGCTAGTAGTACCTTTTTGAAGGGTCACTGACATTTAAACTGTAATTTCAGAAATCACATTTAAAGATCAACTCAGATTATTTGAATGAAATCAGAAATTTTGCCCTTGTTTTTGTCTCCAACAATATGCTTAACTTCTGTGCTCATTTATATCCTCCAGATCAAGTGCAGCAAATGAAAGGGTGGGTCTTTTTATTGGCTTTGATATTCTTGGGATGTATTTAGAAGTGGCTTTACAGTAATGATTTTGGCATCCCCCTCTTTATTTTTTGAAAATCTAAATGGTTCTATGATTCCTTAGTGCACATGGAATAACTTATTTTCTTCTTTTTCTTGCAAGTGAAAGATTCAATGCGAATATGTGCCTTCTTACTAACACCTACTTTTAAATATTTTTAAAGATTTTATGTTACATGTTTTTTGGTTTGAGCCTGTTCCAAAGTATTCAGAGACAGAATAACAGATTTTCATAATGACGGCTTTTCTTTTTCCTTCCTTATTTTTCACTATGCAGTACAGAACAAAGTAAATGTTACTTTGAGTTTAATAATAGTTATACAGGACAGCATATAGTGTCACCAAGAGAAGGTCAAACCACGTCAGACAAGCTTGATCTTGTACTGAGGTTACTCTAATAAAACGTTTGAACTGTTCCAAAGCCCAGGACACTGTGAACAATACATGTGCCTCTAACTGGGAATATTGCCTCAATTAAAGGTGATACAGTAACAAAGTATATAACACAAAGAAATGGTTTCATGAAAATCCAAGGGTCTATATTTTAGTCTTACTTGCTACTCTTCCTTAAAAGTCAGTTTCTTCAATGAAAGTACATCAAAGAAATGGATAATTTTAGTTTCTGATACCTTACTTCCCAGATCCTGATTTTCAGTCATTTTCTAATTTTTTTTTTTTTTGGTAGCAGATCTTCTGAAAATTATAAAAGTCCTTCCTCTCTCAAGTTTGTGATAATAATTGTATTGTTAATGCTTTAAATTGTTCATTATAGAATAACACTTTTTTTTGCAACACAGAGGGAGTCATTATACGAAGATCATCTCTTTCTTCTGATTGGTTATTCCCTTGAGACCTCTGTGCTAATAGCAGTTGAAATAGAGTATCCAGTTGAAATAGAGTGCCCAGTAAAAGGGATACAGTCTGAATATGTGGTTACTTAGGTTCTCAGTCTTCAGGGTGTCTAAGTCAGTAAAAGAAAGGCCACTTTCTACCACTCTGTCTTAGAATACTGGAAATTCTGACTCAGGTGCCCAGTTCTTACTGGTTATTGTGTGAGACACTAACAGCAGCTGACATTACTACTTGCAATGATGAATAATGTGAACTCATTAAATATGCTGTTGCCATAGAAATTTCAGAGTTCTTTAATAATTAATGCATTGTTTAAAGTGAAAAGCATTTAACACATATGTTTGTTGTGAGAAATTTATTTTCAAGACAGCTTTTAAAGCTTTTTTAACAACTCAGCCAAAAATAAATATAATATTAAAATTTATCCACTCCCAAGAGTAAAGCTTACCAAAAAGTATGTTCTACTAAAACAAATACTAATTAAAAAACATTTTTGCCTTGATTTACAGTAAGCACTGAGATCTTTTCTATCTGTACTGAGTAAGAAGAAAGTTCTACTTTAAAATAACAAGGTACAAGGTATTAGTCAATAGAACACAGAATGGAAACTTTTTTTTTTAAACATTGCTCCATAAAGTCTGGTTATAACTTGTTATTTGAGCTATCATTCTCTAGGTATTTTTATATATTGTGTCTCTACTTACATGAGCATCCACTGCAGGCAACTGTAGTATTCTTTTGAAGACATTTAATATTTTTCAGAGTTATGCTGCTCAAAAGATCTATATACATTAAAAAATTATGTCAAATGCAGACTGCTATGAATCAGGTCACAGTATTATATGTGGAGGAAGAGAAGAGCCTTGTGCTATTACATGACATTCAGTAAATGTGCATGATTTATGGTGTGGATGAGAACAGAGTCCTCTGAATGTTCTTTTAAGTTTGAAAAGTATATTAAAGGCAACTGCTCTGGCTCTTTGGAATGAGAGCTGCTCAGTCGTAATACCACAGCAGAGAAACAAGACTGCACATTGCACCAGGGTATAAAATGGCTTTTGTTCTGCAGGCAACAGAGAACAAAGGAAACAACTATTTTGGATTATCCATGACATGTGTCTGCAACTTGTATTAAAATCCTGCCTTTTTAAGTTTAGCTGTCCACATCCTTTCCTAAAACAAGTCGTATATTCCAAGAGTGAACAACAAACTTGTGTGCTTTTCATCCCTCAGTGCATTGCAGCAGTTTTTGTTCAGGCATCTCCTGGACCAGCATGACCTTACTAGTACCATTCCTCTACATGGCCACCTTTACTGCCTTGGCCAAACCCATGCTGCCTTCAGCCAGCTGCTACATTCACACAGCATATCCTGCCACTGTCACCTCCACAGCTCCTAAAACACAAGTGGATGTAGGTCAAACCAACATTTTGTGAAAATGGCACTAATGGTTTGCTCAGATCCTATTACCTTCCCTAATGGTCTGTTCCAGGTGGCTTGCAGAGATTCAACAAGAGAAGATTGAGGCCTTTCATTGGTTGTGAGGTAGTGCTCTCTGGCACAGATGCAAGAGTCATGGAGTCATTTTCTGTTTGACATATTTGGTTTGTTTTTCACTTAAAAGACTAGTAATATTTTGAAAACAGCAATAATGTTGAGAGCAGAATTTACAGAAGTTTTTGAAGATTCAGAAGTCTTACTTTTGATATGACCTTTGCTCATCACTCAATGTTCCAGGTGGCAATCCCTGGCATGTCTGATTTAACCTCACTATCCCTCCCCTTCTGCCAGGAAATCCTCTGAATTCATCCTCCTTTTTCATGAAATATTGAGAAGATCTCAGTTCAGGTGTTTTGCTGTATGGTGCTCAGTACTACTTTTTTTTGAAAATGGAGATTGAAAGGGCTACAGTTTTCAGATCATTTCAATAGCACCAGATTGGGTTATTATATTTTGATCAAAAGGGAAAAACAGTGTTTGATGATTCTGAATCATCTTGTTGTGCATTGTAGCGATGGCATGATAAAGATCTGATCAATATTTTTAGAAGCTCAGTCTATGATATTCCACAGTATCCACTGTAAACATTTTTAATGAAGCATCTCTGCTATTTTGCAATGCATTGAAATTGTTATTCTCATTAAGCTTTATGAATGACTCTCTGCAAAGAAGAAACATTAATCAAAATTTTTGTTGTCATATCAGATCATCTATTCACTAATTATTTACAACATGCCTAAGGCTGATCTCTGAACTTTCTGCATGGGGAAAATCCTGTTCATCTGCTCTAGCTTAACCCCTGAGAGTTGTTTGTACCTCAATGCTGAAGCAGCGAGTAAAGGAAAAAGTAGGGAATAAAAAAGTGGATGACTTAATTGGACAGTGATTTGTAGTATAAAAGATAGAGAAACAACATTTCTTTTTCACTTTCAAAAACCTCACTTTGTTTTCATCTGCAGAGAGGACAGTGGGCACCTCTATAACCCAATGGAACAGCTGTACTTATACATTGATACTATCTAAAAATAAATTGAATCTCTAAATCACAGACCTTTACTTTTATACTATGACTACATATTTTTTTTCATAATGGTTCTGCAGGAGTTGTTCTTGCTCATTACTTGCATCTGGTCTCAAAAGCTACCCATTTACCAACACACACACACACAAACCTTTTATTACTGAATTCATATAGATAAAACGCTTAGTTCTGTGAGCCACAGATAATGCCTTGAATCTCTTGAGTACTTGGTCCTGCAGGTTTAACAACACTGCTTTAAACAAATACAAAATTATGCCATATAAAAACTATTAAATAAAGATTTAAAATTCTACCCACTCTATGTCAGATATGCCACCATATTTTCAGTGTGTGGTTTTACTCTTATATCAGCACACATCCTACAAGTGGCCACGTAGGAACTGTTGATAGAGAGTTGCCTCCTGTTTAGACCTGAGCAGGATTATTCCCATTTCAGTGTGAAGCCTGCTATTTCTGTATTCTATAGGCACTAGTGCTGACAGATCTGTGATGAATGGCTCACCATCTATATTTCAAAATCCTTTCCTGAAGTTAAACTATTAATCCACAGGGAAAATTCCAGGCAATATTGTGTTGCTTCTTTACTGTCATATTATGCTGCAATACAGAAAGGAAACTCCTGTAAAAACAAATTCTCTGCTTTGCTCAAAACCTGTAATTTTCACTGGGGAACAGCTCCTTTGTGGAAATATTTGTTTCAAATAGTCATTCTGCAGAAACTTTTTACATTCAAGTTGGACTTGTTGAAATAAAAAATAGTAATTGATTTTCACTTGCTGATGAATATCCAGTGAAGCTGTGGCTTAATATAATTATTCCTTCCACAAGGACCTTGAAAATCATCTAGTCCAATCATCCTGCCACAGGCAAGGACAGTTTCCATTAGACCAGGTTGCTCAAAGCCACAACATAGCCTTGAACATTTCCAAAGGCAGGGCATCCACAACATTTTTGCGCAACCTGTCACAGTGCTTCAAAAAATATCCTCCTTCTACCAAGTCTGAATCTACCTTCTTTCAGTTAGAAGCCATTCTCCCTTGTCTGATCACCACCTGCCCTTGTAAAAAGTCCCCATCCACCTGTCATGAGGTCCCCTTTAGGTGCTGCAAGGTGTTTTAAGGTCCTCAAAGTCTTTTCCTTTCTGGGCTGAACAACCCCAGCTCTCTCAGCCTGTCTTCATATAACACTTGTTTCAGCCTCCTGATCCTTTTCTTGGACCTCCTCTGGACCCACTCCAGCAGGTGGCCTTAGGTCAGGAGTCCCAGAACTGAATGGATCAGACTTTCATGCAGTAACAATCAGGGAGGCAATTTGTTTATTTCAGTTGATCTGTTACCTTTGAATTCAGCTAAAAAAAAATATAAAAGGAAATTCATGGAAATGCATGAAACAGGTTAAGCAGTGCTATTTTCACTAGAAAAACTGTGTATGATTATCAAATTTGTTATTCCCCCAGAATCACTTTGACTATTTTAGAGCAATATATTGAAACCTTTTCACAGAATCCCAATTAATATTAGAAAGAGGATCTGTATATTTAAATTAGAGTTGGTTATTGACACTCTGTGAAACAGCTGAAATAAAGTGGTTAGCCTAACTTTAGTATTGGGAAGATATGGATATGGTGGGAGACAGGGATGGTAGTTTGAAACCTAAGGAAAATTTAATTTTCAATACAATTCCAACATGTGTTGTTCCTTTTAGCTCCTCCAATGATAAAAATTTTATAAAAGTAATTGATTGTCCGTCTCTGTCTTCTAAAAAGTTTAAGCTGGAGACATACATTTGGCAATTCAATATTTGTGGGCTGAGTAATAAGAACAGGTAGTGATTAGTTTCTGAAATATATTTTCAAAACTTTCTAAAACTACTTTAATGATGGAAGAAGTGATAAATACAATGTGCATTTTGCACAATTCTAAAATAGTTTAGAATATATATTCTAGACTTGACTGAATGATCTTGAACTTCTCTTGTCCTGGCACCTGGGAGATGGTTTTATCTTCCAGAATATTGTTCTTCAGTGGAAGTAAATTCTAGTCAAATAGAGATGGCCAGTAGATCATATCACCTCTTAAATTATCATGAAAAACATTTTTGTCCCTAAATACCAGTTTATCATATTTTTTACTACTTTATTAGGAGATTCTGCTCCATATGGCAAATCTTATGGGTATTTTAATATTAAATGAACAGAAGATATTCTGTTTATGAAGATAGATTTAAAAAATCAGTATCATTTGCTTTGCATAGAGAGATTTGGTGCAACAGAAGTAATTATGAAATGCATGAAAAACACTGAATGGCTGGTAAAACACCCATTTAAATCTGTCAGGATGCAGTACACAGAGAATTCTACTTAATCTTTAGGTTTGCAAATAGCACAGTGTGAATAATAAATATGAAGTTTATCTAACTCTGGAAAGATGAGGAAAATGGAAGCAATCTCTTGTTGCTCACTTGATGAGATGCTACTGAAAGATAAACATGAAATGGAGTGCTCCTGAAAATTTATTTTTAGATTGGAAAGTAACACTTAATTTGGAGAATTTTGACATCTGAATGCATAACGGGGAAATAGTTCTCAAAAGGGAATCTCTTGCTGTGTTCTGAGTTTTTGATTTGTGAAAAACTGAGAATTAAAATGGTCAGAAGTCACAGCAACTCCCTACAGACATCTTCTTTCTTCAAAGTCTCCAGTCTGAGATAGTGAGCTGCCAAATAATGGTTCTCCTTGAGAGAGACCCTAAACCAAAATACAACAGTCAGTGTCAATCTTTAATTAAGATTAAATAACTTCTTTTCACAATGCTTGCCAAACAAAGCTTTTACTCCCAAATATGTATGCAAATATGTTGCGCAAGCAGATGAAAATAATATATTCTCCATAGTTGTTTTGCCCCTTTTCTCCACTTGCTCATGTGTACAGAGCTGGTCCTGGGAGTTGCACTGGCTCAGTGGTGAGGCAGGAGCAAAACCAGATTTAACAGAGACCTGGGCAGGCTGGCACACATTCTTCATTCCCTCTGCAAAGGAAACAAGATACTAAAGACAGAAGTTAGCCAAAGCTGGTAGGTCACAGTAAACCTGATATAATTTCTCAGGCTGGCCTCAACAAAGAAGGGAGGGCACTGTTGGCTCNTTTGTTTTGTTTTTTTTTTTTTTTACATTTGTTTGGTTTTGGTTTTTATTTGTTTGGGGTTTTTTATTTTTTTGGGGGTTTTTTATGAGAGATAAGAGAGTTTGTGACTAGAACATTTGAATCAACAGCAGGCTTCAGAATGCTCTCTCTCTCAGTTCTGGAGAAAGTTTTTTCATCATTCTCACTCCTGGTCCTGGAAGCTGAGGGCATAATTAAGACGCCTTTGTTCAATGATTGGACATGGAGAGCAGTCAAAAAATCTAAGACATCTCTGGAGGAGGATACTGGAGCACATGATGCAGCAGGATGGTCATTAGCAGAAAACCAGAGCTTACTTCATGGAAATTCACTTGGTTAGTGCTCAGGAATAGCTGGTAAGTGCCATTAGAAATAAATTCTTTGTCTCTTTGTTGATTAAGGTAAGCATAATTTTATACTCGAGGATGATGCATAGTAGATAAAAGTACACTTACAACAATCATGCCCATAACAGTGCAAAAGTTCTGCCATGTTTTTGTGATCATAGTTAGAGGATTTCTGTTCTTGCAATTTTTTCAGTGTATTGGTACTGAAGTGTCATCCTCATGACCACTCTCACACTGTTATTTGGGATTTCCATTTATCCTGTCAAGAATTATGTTAGGCTTCCCCACCCAATCATCATTACATTGGCACATTAATTTCTTCTGAGATTGCTTGTAATCTCTAGAGGTTTTGCTTTCCTGTAGCGAGTTCCCTCCCTTAAACCGTTCTGGACTCAGGGCTTGCATTTTTCTTCTCTGTCTATATGAGTTTGTATTTCATGAAATCAAAATTTTTTCCTATGGACAGCTATTTTTACCAAATGCACTCCATCATGTTGCATTCCTCATTTATCATACCACCAATGTTTGTGTCATATCCAAATTATCTCAGCAATATTTACTTCTAAATCATTTTGTTTTCCCTTATTGGTTGTACATAACTTCACTTAGATTTTTATTTTTTTAATTTTAGTTTAGATTTTGGCTATATGTGAACAGAAAAACCCAGAAGAAATGAATCATAATTATTTGGATTTATCCTGTGTGAGCAATGTGACCATTCCTGTGAGGTAGCTGTTATATTATAAGGTAGTAGTAGGCAAGAGTTTCTTGCTGTGAATGATACATGCTAGAAATCTGTTTTCTTTAATAGAAGACTGCAGTTCATGAAATGGTTTACTACCTGTAGAAATATTTATTCAACAACTGTGTTTTCTTTGGTAGTGATACCTGTGGTGTTCAGTACATCATCACTTAAGTTTTTCTAAACCATATTTCCTATTGTGAATTTTTTTTGTGTGTCTGCCAAAGCATATTTAACATTCCATTTAATTAATTTTTAAAAGGAGAGGGGAGATTTGAAAAAAAGGAATTTTAAGGGTTTTTTTCAAAGATTTTGGATGAATGCATTGAGTGTTTGTTTTCTGGTTATAAAGAACCCAACTTCAATTTCTAAACACAGTAAATTTATTCAAAAGAGCTAATAAAAGATAACTTCAGCATCTGTTGAATAGCTGATGTGTGTGATATATTAGGAAAAAAAATCATAGGAGCAGTGATCTTTTATAATTTTATAGGTGTAAATAGATTATGCTTAATTACTCCTAATATTCAGTGAAGCCACAAGCTTTTTGCTCCCAACTGGATCAAAAAGCAAGTACTAAATACAAGTGAGGTATTATAAAAACAGAACTCTGTTTTTAGGGAAGAAATTCTATCATCATTGCAAGATCATATTTTGCTTATCAACCTCTGCCAACTCTTTTTTTACAAAGAGAAAGCTCCACCAGCTTGCTTCAAGTCTCTTTGAATCTTCACTTGTGAAAATTCTTTCTGTTTTCTTTGGTTCACAGAAAAGTCCTTTTTTCTTCTCATTTTTTTCTTTTTCTTGTCCTTTTTTTGTTTAAAATTATTTTTAAAAATTTCTTTCCCCTAGAGACTGGCACTCCCAAAGTTTATTTCTTATCATCTAAGACTCAACTTAACCAAACTTTGTCATTTAACAGGTCTGCAGCTTTTCTAGCACACAGAGAGCTTGTCAAAGAAGCTGTGTTTTTGTTCATCACACTTTTTTGGAAAGTATCTTGTAATCGTCTGGCTTTGAAGCCTGCCTCTCCCTGGGTGTTTTTTTAAAAAAAAAAACAACTTCATTTTTAAGCAAGTCAACACCAAAAGAAAAGTTTGGATTTTTTTTTTTAATCTATTTTCAGTTTTGTGTCTCCAGAAATCAGTAAGGTACTGAGCCCTTAAGGTACTGGGGCATGCTGGGGATGGTGTGGATTCACACTCCTCCAGCAGGCACTCTGGGAGGCATTCTGCCTCTGGTAAGCACAATCCTCTGTACAGCTATGGTGCACTGCCTGCTGCTCCCTTCCCTAATTGCTGCTTCCTCCCACAGCCAGCAGCCTCTGATGATTATTGAGTGGAGACCGTGACCCCATTTCATCTGCACCCCTTTTAGAGTTGCTGCTGTTAGTAGCACTAAACAGAAGCTTTTTTATGGTTTATTTTTATTGTACATATGGTACATGTTGGAGATTTACGGTGTTGTGCTTCCCTAAAAGGCAGCTCCTAAGAGCTTAGCTGATTCATTAGGGCATATATGTATTATTAGAGATTTAACTCCAGTACTAAAATAATTAGAGCTTACAAAACAGGAATGCAAAAGAGCCAAATGATTTATTATTTTCCTTTTGCCTGCTCATTCCCTTGTAAAATTTTAACAGTATGGAAAAATCTGTGTTTTGAAAGCTTTTAGCTTCCTGCTTTCTGGGTAGTCATTGGGATAAGCAACTTCTGAACATTCTCAACCCTTCTGATGAAATTTTCTAGGTGATGGTGCAAAATTTGCCCTTTTATTTCAACAATAATGAATAGGGGTGTCTTTTTTAGGTACTTTAGTCACCAGCTGCTAAACAGGATAGACAGTAAGATTCAAACTGAAAGACTATGTTTCTCTTTAAAGGTGTCAGAATTTAATCATCCTTCAGTTCAGAAAATACATAATTCCTCTTCTGCTTAGAGAAAAAAGCTCTATGAAAATTGATCAGAAAGCAGCAGAAAATGAATAAAACCTTCCAGATTTGGGGGTTTTGTTTTCTTATGGTGGTTTTTTTGCTTGGTTTGTTTGGGTTTTTTAAAGAGATTTGGGAATGTTCATTAGCTTTCCTAGTGCTTGATATTTATTCATATTCCTTATCTCTTCACACAAAGGTCTATGGCATAGTTCAATTATAAGCAAGAAAGGACTGAGGTACAAGAAAACTTAGCAGAGGCAAAATGTGTTTAAGGACTTATTTTGTTACAAAGAAGGAAGGGCTTAACACACAGGAGTACAGTGAATATTTCAAAGGGCATAAGAATTTTATGATCAACTTTGGCATGAAAAATGCAAGATGAAAAAAAATAGGTTTCACCACAGAAAATACTGAAACAAATCAATATAATATTATGCCCCTAACAGAAAATTAAAAAATAATGAAATCACTTTTCCTTCAAGGAACTATCTTTAACAAAGGCACTTGATTCCCATGGGAGATTATTTTTATGCTAAAATTAAAAAAAAAAAAGAAAGTAAAAAGGAAAAAAAAAAGAAAAAAAAAGAAAAAAAAGGGAGAGAGAGACATAATTGTGGAATATCTCTATATCAAGGAGTATCTATGGAATGGTGGTGGAGGCTGATTATCTGGCGTTTATGGAAATGGTGCCAAGGCTCAGTGCTTTGCTCTTCCACAGGTCCTTCTCAAGGGCTGACAGTTGCTGCAAACCCATGGTGTGCATTACACCGAGTTTGTGCAAGCAAGCACTTTGTGAATTGCAATGACCCAGGGTGAGAAGTGCCCTTATGGAGTTTTGTAGTGGAAGCAGTTCTCTGTCTTAGCTCATAAGTGGCTAAAAACTGACTTTGAACCGTGGAGGCATGTTTGCTTGTATAGGAATGATATCCTCAGAGGAGCTGCTCTCTTTGAGTGTAAGACATTGTTTTAATAATAGATTCAAGTTCTGCTCAGAAAAGATATTTTAGATCAAGTTAACTATCTTTGAAGTCACAAATAGACAAATTTTTGAATCCAGATGGTTAATAGGGAATGTGCATTTAGTGGAGTAGATGTACAGATAATTGAAAAAATAATTCCAACCTTAAATCTTAGGTTTATAAGCAAATTTGGTCAAACACTTTTTCAGCACAATGCATCACTTTTAATTTAGTGAGTCACTGCAATAATTCATTGTGGTTCAGTTAATGCTAGAGATGATAACTTACTTCTCCCATGTGACTCCTTTACTGCTATCATCATTTTTTCTAGAAACAGACTCATTTCAAGGAGAAGCTAACAGATCTAGGATAGGCCCTTTTGGGGGAAGAGGGAAGGGGAAAGGATGAACAGAAAAAGCAGATTGTATAAGTGGAACAGAATGAAGCAAATTCAAGTTCAATTTTCTTTATCCGTCTCTTTACCAAGTTGTTTTTTGAATGAATAAATGTTTATTTATGACTAAATAACAATAAGAGAGAAAAGAAAGAGAACTAGACCTCGTTTATAACCACAGGAGGATACCAAAGTATGTGTCCAGATTGAAGCTCTTTCTTTGCCTTAGAAGAACAGTGGGTGTTGGTTATGAAGGAGTGAAACTCTGTAAGCCAAATTTTCCAGTCTTATTGAAATTGAAAAACATTTCTAGTTTCTCATCTTCTTGCTTTCTAACATATCTATTGGTATTATTTTCTAATGTCACAAGATATTTACCGTGGGTTTTTTAACATCCGGTCACCGCAATATCGAACAATTTTTCAAGTACATTTGAGGTTCTTATTGAAAGACATCACTAGAATGTCTTTTTTAAAGAGGAAAAAAAAACAACAACAACAAAAAAACCAAACAAATTAAAAAAAACCCAAAAAACAAACAAAACAAAAAACCTCAAAATACTTGGTCATTTATCAACGCATGTAGAGCTAGTAATAACAAAAAATATTGTTTCCAACCACATCTGTGTCATGAATTTTTTTTGCTATTTGGAAATAAAATTTAAGGACTGGAGGGAAATATGAATAGAAATAATTTTGAGTTACTTGCAGGGTTAAGAAACCTTCTAAACAATTTTTTCTCGCTGTTGTTTGCTTAAAGTACTTGCAAAAATACCCTGATTTGCTTCATTCTCAGCAAATTGAAATTATCTGTATAGTGTTGAATGAAGATACTCGAAAGGTAGAAGTTATAGAAGCATATTATTCTTCTATGTAAAAATTATTTAAAAAATAACCCCGCCCTTGAATATATAGGAATATATACCTTATTGCATATGCTTATGTGTGTTTTTTCCTACATGGAGGCTACACAAAAGTGAAAAAATATTGAGGGACTACCTGAATGAAATAGTCCTTTTGTGTGGGGATGCAAAACAATGGGCGTTAACAGAGTGCAGCATTGTACTGAATGTTTCTATCATGATTTTAAATACATATAACTTCAGTGTGTGATTAAAGCTCATATGAAACAGCTATGGAGAAATTAAACAGGTGTGAATTTGTGATTTAAATGAGTCTCAGGAGCAGAAGGCCTTGTTCTGTGGTGGGTGCCTGGTTCAAATTAAGATTTGTCACAAACGGGTAAGGTGAATTTAGTGCATACACCATTATCCTTCAACATCTCAGTCCTTGCATCCTATGTCTGCATGCTGGAAGCCTCTATGTGGAAATCAACTAATGAAAATATATTTTAGGGCTTTTTTAAATATTGCTGGAAGGAAATGATAAAGAGTTTATGCTGCTATTAAACTGCTTTACATTTTATTTTGGAATAAATTCCAGACCTGAGACATGTCTCCTGGTTTCCTCTGGGATAATACAGTAATTTTCTCCACAGCTTAAATTAATGTGACTTTGGAATAGAACCTCTAGTAAATCATCAGAGAAATATTATCCTCAACTGAGGTGAGCCAAATTACTGCAAGCAAGGATCTTTTGCAGAGTGGATGAAGTTACAATTTAAATGTAATATCCTACCAATGTTCCCAAACTAAGTGGATGGAAATTATAGAAATAACAGCTGACATTTAGATCCTTATTTGGGAATGCACTGGAGGCAGGTTGTTATAATTCCAGTTGTTGTAATTGCTGTAATTGACAGTCTTGTGGTTTGTGGGTAATGTTTTGTCCTGTGAGAAGTAATGTTTAGTTGTGATAAACAACAATATGTCTGTCTGAGTTCATGAAAATCCACACTACCTCCTAGAGCCAGATTAACTATGTTAAGGGGGTTAACTATATTAACTATACGTAGCAACTGGATGCCATGGTTCCAAGTTGTGTTTGGAAGGCATGGAAGTAGCTGCTGCCTGTAAAGAACAGGATAAGCTTTGTGAATAGCAAGGAGAGAGGACACTGAAACTTAAAAAGAAAAAAAAAAAAGAACCCAAATCAACAAATAAAAAATAAAGCAAAATCAGCATTCAACAAGCTCCCTTAAACTTATTTAGCCATATTGAATGTTTTATTTGCATAGCCACGTGCTTTCTGCAGACACTATCTCTGCCCTTAATAGTTCATACAGAAGATCAAAGAGTTAACTGCTGTTGCCCCTAGTACATGAAAATTGCTGGATTTTAAATGACAAGGCATTCTTCCTTAAGAGCTCCATATTTATATGTTGAGATTAAACTAAAGTAGCATCACCATCTGTTACTGTGCCATGTTGTGATTCCATAGCACCAGCACAGTGTCCTAGGGAGTGTCAGATAGGAAAACAGGAGGAGAAAGAGGACAGATGCAGTCAATATAGTGAAAGTACCAGTTCAATAAATCCAAAGCGTGTTGTAATTTAAAGACAGTCTTTAAAATTGAACTTGGAGCATTGTGCTCACTGTGCTCTAAACCTTTACTCCCAATCTTTGTAATAGCTGCTTGTCTGCATTAACATAAACATGTCTCTGCCTTGTTCATTGTTCTTAAAACTGATTTTTTTATGAGGCCAAGTACATGACAGGTGTCTTAGAAAGCCATTCCTGTAAAATTTTCATTCTACTTATTTTAATTGCCTCACCTAAAAGTGCAGTACATGTTACTTTAGAATGATGCCGAATTATGCAAAATACTTTATGGTATTCCAGGATTTTGCATTAGATTGCATAATTAGAAAGAAATCATGCAAATATAATCAAAGTCTTATGCTAAATAAATACTGTGGATAAAAAGAAATTGAGCAAAATTACCTGGTTTAATACCATTATGTATATTGTGACCATGAGGGATGAATAAAATCATATTTTTTATATTTTACTCCAAAATATATTTTCATTCTTTAAAAATTTTAATTTTTTGTACATACATTGTATCTCTTTCCCTTTGCACTGATGGAGGTATAAGGCTTCTAGCAATCCTTAGGACAGAGAAGAGTGGCTGAAAATCTATCCAGTGGAAAAGGACTTTGGGGTGCTGGTCAACAGTGGCTGAACATGAGCCAGTGTGTGCCCAGGTGGCCATGAAGGCCAGTGGTATCCTGGGCTGGATCAGCAATTGTGTAGCCAGCAGGATCAGAGCAGTGATTGCCCCCCTGTACTCAGCACTGTGAGAGAGCACCTCAAATCGTGTGTTTGGTTCTGAGCTTCTCACTCTAAGAAAGACATTGAGGTGCTGGGGGAAATCCAGAGAAAGGGAACAGAGCTGGGGAAGGGCCTGGAGTGCAAGCCTTATGAGGAACGTCAGAGAGAGCTGGGGTTGGAGATAAGGAAGCTCAGGGGAGATCTTATCACTGCCTACAACCATCAGAAAGGAAGGTGGAGGTGGAGGTCAGCATCTTCTTCCAGGTAACCAATGACAGGACAAGAGGACCTGGCCTCAAACAGCACTAAGGGAGGTTCAGGTTGGAAGCATTTCCCCACTGAAAGAGTGGTTCAATATTGGAATGTAGTGCCCAGGGAAGAGCTGGAGTCACTATCCCCAGAGATGTTCAAGAAATGCCTGGGCATGGCACTCAGTGCTGTGGTTTAGTTGACATAGTGGCATTTGGTCAAAGGTTGGGCTTGGTGATCTTGGACATTTTTTCCAGCCTTACTGATTCTCTGATTCTATAGTACTTAAGACAGATTTGAATGCTGCTGACTTCAGGTAATATCCTCTGAAGAGTATTAGAATCCCCAAGTGGTCTGCAAAAACAGTAGAAATCTTGTTCAGTGTTAAAAAATGGTTACAGTTAATTCTGATTTATAGTGTTCCCTACGCCACTCCTTCACGCATTTTATCCAGGGACAGTATACCACAATTAAATGAACGACATATATGATAGGAGGACATGTGAGTGAATCAGTCTCAGTTCAGAAAAAAAAATCTCAAATTTAGTTAGTGCTTAAAATAGCATGGCGACATGATTTTGCTATTTTTTCATCTCTGTGCTTTAAGCAGTAAGTGAAATTTGAAAAAGCATCCAGTGATTGATAAAGGAAATGGTAGTGAAAGTTAGAAGCACATAAAAGCTATCAGGAAGCGAACATGAAGAAAATGATTACAGCAAGTGTTTGCTAATAGCTTTGATGTTAATAGCATTTGAAAAGAAGAAAGTTGCCAGTGTTCAAATTCTTATGTTCACCCTGATTATACCTTTCTAGAGGCCAAAAGGAGCTACATAACAAGAATTAACAAGCTCTGTGAAGTTTACCTTGAAATACACAACATCTAAATTACCATTAGCGTAGGAACCTGGAACAGAAATAACTTCTGAGGAGATTTGGATAACAAACCTGGAAGCATTTTCAGCTTTAAGACTCTCAGTTGGCACCTGGGCAGGCAGACACAGGAGGAATAAAAACAAGCATACGCTGAAACAGAATAGCCTACCAGGAAAAGCTGTTTGCACAGGTCACACTTTGCTTAAAGGTGAGGACCTGACAGGGACTCCCCATGCTCAGATATTAAAACAAAATAGAAAAGGTTTCGTTTGAAGCATGCTTTACAGTGGGGATCCTCCTGCCCATTTTAGGTGGAATCTAGTAGGTTGCATGTCTGAATCAGCAGGATTTTTTATCACAAGTGTCATCCTGCAATGAAGAACATTTTCCTTTGGACTTCTACCTCAGTGGATTCATCTGACAAAAAGCTTCAGAAGACTCAGTGCAGGCTACCATGACACAAGGCCCAGTAGGGTGTATTACACCTTCTTTGACAACATCTTCTAACTTTTGGGCTTCTGATGAATGTCTGTAGCCATCTGTGAAGTCTCTTACTAATCAGTCAGAAACTGGAGGAACATTAGCTTTTTTTTCTCTTCTTTGACTTTTTTTCTTTGTTTTTTTTTTTTTTTTTAATATATTCAACAATTTATCTTTTCTGTTTGAAGATTGTTTTTAAAGTCCCCACCAGCAGCCTAGGGTTTGAAAGCAACATTAAAATAAAAAATTCAAAATAGTATTAAAATTATGAGGAAGAAATATGGTTGTTCTTCTGCCTTTGATTATACTATTTAAAATAAATATGGTGAAATATCTGTGGTTTAAATGAAAATATCTTGTTATTTTCTAGGATAAATACCTAGGTTACAATGAACTATCTTGTAGGAAATAAACCTTTCCACAGCTTTTCCAACCTGCCAGGAAATTCAGCAGCCTGCTGCTCTAATTCCTCTGAGGTGTCCCTGAATTAAATTTTTTGCCTCAGTTTTGCCAAAATAACACATGCCAAATCACAGGAAAAGAATTAAGAGATTTTTCTGCTGTGTTCCAGGTGCACTTGAGTAAAAGAATAGGGATGCTGATTCAAATACTGATTCTGAACTTCCAGAAAAAGCTTTTCCAAAAACTGAGCAATACTTCATATCTCCATTGGGGAGATATGTATTGTAGATGCAAAAAGGAAATAATAAATATGTACTTGTTTGGCCAATATGTCAGATAGGTACAGGAAACAACTATCAGTTTTGCTGATGGATAATTTATTCTCCATGTTCTTTGATGCCAGAGGTTTAAAGATTTAACAGAAGGCATGGCTTCATGATGTTTTCTTAATGGACATAATACATCTCTCTCAATTGTAATGCCAGAAATTTAAGCAAGCTGGCAGCCAATGACCCAGCAAAAAAAAAAAAGTGATGCATTTGCCCTCCTGTCCATCACCAAAACAAAACAAAAATCTCTCTCTTGTAAAGTCTTTCCAGCTCTACTGCATTAGTTAATCTTTTCTCAGGTAGGTGTCTGATAAAAAAATCCTTAATACAAAGATTGTAATGAAGTAGTACACACACATACACACACACACACACACACACACAAGGTAAATGGCTTTTAAAAGATTAAAATGTTTGTTTACAGATATTGACTCAGTAACTATAAATCTGTCTCTGTAAGAAGCTGACTGTAGTTAGGAATAAAAAAACCAAATCAGAAATCTTTTAGTAGATGTCTGGGTTCCAGAAATTTATTCTGTACATTATGGAGGAATAAAGAGCTGCAGTGAGCCTTTAAAGGTTTTACAGCAGGAGCTGAAGGAATACACTGAAGTTTTTAATATTAATGTATCTGACCCTTTAATTTTTTTTAATTTTCCACGTGATGTTAATGTGTTTTTCTTTACTCTAAATATTCTAAATTATTCTAAATACTCTAAATTATTCTAAATAATTTCTTTACTCTAAACCTTCTATTTAACTTTTTCTTTTAGATATCATTTTACCAATTTAAGATTGGTAAAATTTTAGAAGTGTTTTGTTAAAGCCTGAGGCCCAGGTGGCACCACTAGCTTGATATTAGGAGTAGATAATTAAAGTAGAGCTTTGGTCTGTACAGTCTTGTAGAATAATTAAGATATTTCTTCAATGATTCAGCCATTATAATACACAGAAATGTCTTTATCTGAAGCATCTACTCAAGTAGTTTGACTGGAGTCCAACCTGCTAGTGGTTAAGTAGTGAATCCATGGAAGTTTTTACAAAAATATGCTATCTCATTCGTAAATCAAATAAAAGCAAAGGCAGTGTTGTCAGAACAGGCTTCACTTTATCATGTGTGTGTTCATGTGTGTTCTAGTTGATCAATCACCACAATTACTTATTTCTGCTACACAGACTCTTGGTTTAATTACATATTAAGATTTAAAAGCTATGTCCGTTAATTCAAGTGTTTGACCACTCTGCTATGTCTGAACAGAAACCACATCTTCCTGTAAGAAACTCAACCCCAGGGAGATAAAAATTATCTGACCAAATCCTGCTCCACTTTTAAATTCTAAACAGAGAAAAATACTGCTTTTTTAGACTGCCTTTTGCAGTTTTCTTTATTTTATTTCTGTTTGCAATAATATATATTTTATTTACTGTGTCCTGTCTGTCTTAGCTTCTCTCTCCATCTCCCAAAACGAGAACTACAATTCATCACTTACCTCAAGATCCCCTTGCCATGGGGCTTACACTCAGATTAGCCAGTTCTGACCATTCAGCAATGTGAGGCCAACTTGGCAAAGCAGATGAGGCTTTGACTGCACGGAAAAATTTTCTTTTTCATTTTTGTTCCCTGACTGATGATTTTTTCCCTAGCATCATAGGCCTAATCCTCTCCTGTCTCATCAATTTTACATTGATATAACACATTCTTTTGATGGCGCAAGTCAGAAGTAACTCCAATTGGAAATAAATTTTTTTTCATATTTACATTTTTTTCATCTGATCATTTACTTTCTTCTTTTCATTTTGCTTCCATGAAAAGCTGTTATTTCAGTATGCCATACATATGACAATCTGTTTAATTGTTCAGTTGAACATTCAGAGGCAACACAAGTGGGGCAGTGGGAGTCGACAGACTTTCACTCATGCCCAGAACAACATATGGAACATATGGATTGTCAGGAGAGTTGAGAAGCTTTCATTATTTCCTGTTATCTGTCAGTTTTCACACTATAGGAACAGCATATATCTAAAGCTTGTTTTGGGGGCTTTTTTTAGTTGTGGGATTAAATTCAGGTTGTAGCTCCCATATTTGTAGCCACTCAGCAGAAGTGTTTATGTGAAGAGCTCTTTGTGGACTCATCCTGGTTTGACTAGATTGCTACTGGAAGTTATCAAAGAGCCATAAAATCCCCAGCACCGGTTTTAACTCTCCTGTGGGCATTGACCAACATGACAGTTGTTTCACTTCACAGCTGTAGCTACAGCTTTTCCCTTTCAACTCCCCAAACCCCTCAGCACAGGAATGGCAAAGCCTGTCTGATCTGACCTGCGAAGCCTCTCTCATTTCTTGCTGTCTTTGTGCCCAGGAGAGGATCTAACACTGGTACAGCCTCTGATTAGACCCAAGGCTCTGGAGAATGGCTGACTCCAGAGCAGAAGTGCCCAAGCCAGAAAAACATTCATTTCGAACATGTGGATCTGAAATCTAATCAAATTTCAGTAATATCAGCCCGTGACCTTTTCTCTTATTAGTGAATTTATGCACAGCTTAGTCTCTGACTCCCTTAGCGCTTTGTGTGTGCCGTTGTTGCCTTCAGCATAATTATTGGAAAATTTTGAGTGCTAATTGAGCATGATTGAATTTTGATATAAATCACGTGTACTGTATGTGAGAAGAAAAGTGTGCATGTGTTTTTTTCAGAGTGGTAAGGGATTGGGAAAGCAAGATTTACCACAAGACATATAATTTTGATTTGTCATTACTTAGTTATTTTTAATATAGTTTCATTACCAGGAGTCTGGTGATGTAGTTCCATGTAGAACAGTACATGTTTAACTTAAAATCCTTTAAATGCATAATCATAAGACTCCTTGTAGGACTGTGCTGAAGCTCAGATAACACTGTCATTGATAAAACCCTCTATTTTCAGGTGTTTAACACAGCAATGAAATTTTGCTTCTGGCAGAAGCTTGACTAATGTCAAAACTTCAAAAATACATTTTATAAATTAGTTTTTACATTTTGTGAAAAATTGTGGTTTTCCTCGCAGAAATAATACAAAGGTGATATCCTGGAATACTTTGCTAAGTATTTTGATGCTCAGTTTGTAATCAAAGCTGTTGCTTTCTTTCACCCTATTTTTTTAAAAATTATTTTCTCTTAAAACTGATTATTTTTGCACCTATTGGTGAAGATGCTTTAGTTTCACCACTGAATGCATGTGTTGGTTAAGTCAGTCAATGTGATTTAAAATAAAAAAAATTAGTAGGCTTTGTGTCAAACATTCTCAAGCAAACAAAAATCAGAAATATTAGTTTAATTCCCACAAAGTACAATACTCAAAATCACTTCTACAAGTCTTTGTAAATAATCTGTCTAAACATTTAGACAAAAATTTAGAAACACAGATTGATTCACAAGGTGACTTTTGCCTAGTTTCTTTGAATTTTAGCTTATTAGCTAAGCCCATGCTAGGTGCTCAAATAGCTCAGTTAATTTTTCCATGTGAACATTCTATTCTGGTTTTTTTTTCTGATTTCAGATGTTTTGAAATTTGATAATATTTTTCCCTTGCAAGAAAGTTACTTTTAATTTGGAATAAGGAAGACTGTAGATGATAAATTGTGAAATCCCAGGCTTGATCAAGTTTTCTTAGTATAATCAAGCCTGAAGGGTAGATGAAAATCTAAACCTACATCTGTCTTTCGTAACATATAAGTTTAATAACTAAATTGATAGATTTTAAGTTTAAGCAATAAATATTACTTGTTATTCAAGACTCCATTTTATCCTTGCAAGTCAAATATCTTACCTAAGAATGTAGGATTTTTAGCAAAAATAATTGCTAAATACTTTATTTTTAATGACTAGTTTTCTAGGCAGGCTACAGGTTCATTTGAAAAAATGTACTATGCAATTCTAGTATTTAAAATTTCAAAGATAAAGTCAGCTGAATCTCATTCCCTCCAAAAATCAGTTTTCCATTCTTTTTAAGGAAAAAAATATCATTTTTTGTAAGAAAAACAGATGTTCCTTTCTAAAGCAAGTTGCAGAAGAGACCATGATTACAAGAGAATTGTTCTAAATCAGCTCCTCAGAAATTTAGAGTGGATAAGAACAGCATATATACCTAAAAGTACATATGTACTCCTAAAGAAAATTATTTTAAGAGCCCACAATATTAATTTTAAATATTATAGCAATTGTAATTAGCAGACTGAAAATTACATGGATAATTCTTTTATAAGGTCAAATTAATCCTAAAGACTTGTTTGGATTATGAGGAGAAATTTAATAACATTGGTAAACATGAAGAAAAGTGAAGGGGGAATCTTTTTCTATTTATTCACTTTTCCTTAATTTCCACTAAAAACTCTCAAATTACCCAGCTCAGGAGAGTCTCTTACATGAGAGGCTGATTGATAGACATCCATTGCTGATGAAGAATGTGTCAATAGAACATCCCACACTCATACTTTATTTTAACACTTTTTAATCTATTGGTACTCTGCTAAGACTAAGATTTCTGCAGCTTTATTTGTACTCCTTAATTTGCCCTGCACAATTTTTACCAGGAGGACATTCAGCTATTCTGACTCCACAGGATGGAGAAAGTACTGAAGACTAACTAAAATAAAAGGCAGAGATATTTCATGTCATAGCTTTGAAGCTCTTCAACAGGTGTAATGAAAATCTTCAAAAGAACCAAAATACTTTGAATACACAGACAAACTGCCCATAAAAGGTTGGATTTTAGACAAAACCTGTGCTGTCCTTTGTCTTTCTCCCATTATACAGCTTAGTATTCCTTATATGAGCAGGAGCACAGACAAGAAACTTGCCTGCTTCAGAAGTACTTAGAAGCATTTTTCCCATCCAGTGAGGGATTACGGGTTTTGGTTTATTTAAAAATAAATACTCATTTATTCTCATACACAATAAATACTCAGCTCATACCCATTTTTAATTATGTCATTCCTTGGCAGTGCTCTGGTGTAGCCCTGAAAAAAGATGCAATTTCTCCTTAAGGCAAATTCGTGATGTCACTTTGCAAATTCTTGCAATAGAGTGCCTCTCTAGCGACCATGACTTACAGGGTATGAGTATTCAATGGGATGAGCACTTCCATGATTTCACATGGTGAACAGGCTGAAGTCTGACTGTTTCAAACACATTAGAATTCAACATTGTTTTGCATCTTGCAGGGCTCCAAGGGAAGAATATTATATCATTCATTAATGCCTAGATGAAAAGGAGAGAAGGTAAACTATTCCTAAATGTAACTATAGGGAGGGTGGGATGAAACAGCATATAACCATTTTTGTGAAGCCCTATGGGAAAAATCTGAATTTGTATGACACAATACAAAATATCATTGAGATACAATTGATGCAAAAGCTTTAAGGTTTTGGGAGTAATATTCAAGAGATGTTACAAAAATAACACTTAAAAGTCATCATGTATTATTTAAGAACTTAAAATATACGACTTTAGGCACAGCCCTTTTCTGTAATGCTCATGCCTCTGAATTGTGCTGCAAGCTGGCTGCTGGATCAGATTGATATAAAGCAAATCTGGTAAAACAAATTTTCTTAGTGGGGTACAGCTGAACATAGAATCATAAAAGACCTTCCACTAAACCAACTTGATCAAAGTCACATCCAGACAAGCCTTAAACAATTTCAGGGATAAGGCATCCACAGATTCTCTGGGCAATATGTTCCATTGCTTGCCACCTAAATCTTTAAGTTTAAAACCATTGCTCATTGACCTGTTGCTGCAGGCACTGATAAAACTCCATCTGTGTTGCAGGTCCCTTTAATAGATTGGAGTGCTGCACTAAGCTCTCCCTGGAGCCTTCTCTTCTCCAGACAGAACAACCCCAACTCACTCACCTTTTTTTCATAGGAACAGAGTTCAAACCCTCTGCTCTTTCTTGTGTCTCTCATCTGTACCTTCTCTAACAGGTCCATATCTCTTTTGTACTGGGAACCCCAGTGATCAGCCATTCTATGATATTTATTAGGAGACAGAAGAGGAAATTATGTATTTTTAAAATATTAAATATTTAGTTTATGTGCTGTTATCATTAGATCATTTCTAGTTTCCTGTTTCCCTGTCGGAAAAAAAATTCTGACCTGAACAATATTGTATGCTTTTGTGAAATAATATTATTTGATCTATATTTTGATATCATGTTAGTTAAAAGTTGCAGTGTTTCTCCTTTAGGAAGTCTCCTAAAAAAATAAATTAAAAAAAATTCAAGGTAAATTGAAGAGACTTGAAGAGAAAAAACTGTAGTAGTACTCAGATCTTGTAAGATACCTGACAGTTATAAAGAAATGGAAAAAAAAGAAGATACAAATATTATTTCTCACCAGTTCACCTTTATCATTGTCCTCAAAAAAAACCCAGACACAGAGAGATGCTGACTTGTCTCAGAAACTACACAGGGCTGAACAAAAATGGAAATGGAACCTTGCTGGGCTTCTTTTCCAGCACCCTATGGGGTCCAAAGATATTTTATCCATCAATCCAGTAAGGTAGAATTCATATCTGTCTCCTGTGTTTTCTTTTAACACTGAAATATGTGCAAAAGAATTGAGGGAAAAGTACTAAAAGAAAGCAGCCCACACTTTCTAGGCACTGCCCAAATTGATGAAATTACCCCCCCCGTGTTTACTGGTTACCGACAGATAGCTGGATAACTGCGGAGTTAGCCAAGGATTGTTGGTAATCACACACTATGAGAAAGAACAGGATGTGGCTGGAGAAGCAGGCCCTAGAGAGGAAGGGCATAATTTTCTTGGGACAAAAGGGCTTGTTCTAGTTTCTGGGGATAAGCGCAGCCCAGTTTTGTGAAAGTGCACGCTTGCTCTGAGTTTAGGTCCCAGGACCCTGGATACCCCAGCCCCAGCCAGGCTGATGTTGGAGCCAGGACTGGTGATCTCTTTTTCTTCTTTTTATTTTTTTTCCTTTCTGTCTCCCTCTCTTGAATTAATCTATCTCTTTCTCTATTCCTATTTACCCCACCCATTTATCCAAAATCTTCTGCTGTATGCTTATACCAGGAGATCAGGGAGTAACATACCAATTTCCGTGTCAAGAGTGACATTTTTTAATAATACATTGCAAGATTTTTGGGGAAAAAATTAAATCCTCTCACTTTTGCCTTTCCTTTCAACCATGTGCATCTATGAATCCTGCATGTTCCCTGTCCCAAAATGGTGGGACACCACAATTTGTGTCATAGAGGATGTTACTGCTTTTGGCAGAGCTTGAATATTCCTGAAGGACTCTCCAACGCATATACAGGATATATAGCCCGTAGTTACGTGCTTTCTGTGTTTCTCCCCTCAGTATGTAAACCTCAAAATCTGTAGCATAGATATGGAAATTGAAAGGAGGCAAAGATTTCTTTATTTCAGACTGTACGATTCTGTCTTGCTATGGTGGCTTATTGGCAATGTCCTTCTGAGAAAAAAAATATACGAGAGATATCACACCAAAACACTTAATTTTTTCACAAGAATTTCAGTTACTCGGGAATACTTTGATGTCTTAATTTGTGTGGCAAGTTGTGCTGTGCTTTCCCAGCAGAAGGACCAGAAGGTCTGGAGCAACAAGGCTGTCTTTCCTTTTGATTACTCCAAGTGCTGTATTGAAATACCTTTAATGCTAAATACACATTGAAAATTGTCATTTGAGCTTAGTTTTTGGAAAACAAACAAGTCTTTTAAATATCACCTTTGTACATAGGTTAACATTAAATAAATTATAAACTTCTTTATAATGCAAGGTTGCATTGATTTAATTCCTTGAAAATAAATTTTAAAAAAGTACTAGTTAAGTTGATTAATGGGTTAAATCTCTTACACATTATCACTCCAAAGTCAATCTCTCATTTCCCCTCTGGCAAAGTCACTATTCTTAGCTTGCTTTTCTAAGAGCTGTTGGGTTTTTCTCAGTCTGGAGGAAAGCTGAAGGACTAGGTGATGACTGGGATGGGTGACAGATGATTCACTGGTTTTACTCTGTTTGAGGCCATCCCCAGTTAGCACAGAAGATTATATATTGCATTTGATGTTGTACAGTGAATTACAGACCTGTCAATAAGTTCTTAGGAGTTTTCTAAGTTGTTTGGAGAAGTTAGGGTATTTTGTGTCTCTCGTGTTGAGTTTTAAACAAGCTACCCTCTCCTGGCAATGTCACTCCCATATCTATTCCCTCGTGTCAGTGAGCCATAAACCACTAACCATAAGATCTTATATCCTATTGCCTGTCCTCATTTTCTCATTTCATGATTGTTTTTTTCACTAAGTGCAAATATCCTTAAGGCATGTTATTTCCTTCCTTTGCTTTCCCCAAGTGTTTTAGCCTTATTATTTCAGACAAAGATTTTTTAGCACCCTCCTCCTCTAGTTCTGCTTGTTTAAATCATGAAGCTGTACTTTTTCTTTCACAGAGGATGTGCTTACTCTTTCTCTGCCATCAGAAACTTCCCCAGTGAAACATTTATTTGCTTTTTGCAAAATAATTGTTGGATAGTTCCTTTTCCTCCAGCATTGTAGGTGGTTAATTTTTTCTCATTAGGGATTCTGAAGAAACCTTTTTGTTTGCTTTGTGATGTTTGGAAATCCAAAGAATTCTTTTTTCTCTGTCTCAAGGACATGCAGTCTATCAGTCTTGGCACAAATTCATATTAGATTGTGTGTCTGAAAATATTGGACAAGATCTAATTTTTTATTCTGTTTTCTTTTCCTTTTTTATTTTTCACTTTTTTTTTTCTTTTTTTTTTGCCCCTCAGGGGACTCCTGCATTGCCAGAATAACACAGGGGAATATATTCCTACATTTTGTGCTTATTTAGCAGACTACTTCACAAAAGAAATTTATTGAAATTATTACTGTCCAGAAAGTGCCTCGTTTAATGGTTAAAGTCTTGGAAGAGTCTGAAAAATCTTCTTATGAATTTTCCCATTCTGAACTCTGGATCAAAAGATATATAGTTATAAACAGCAATTCGTAGACAGTGATATCTGCATATTCCAACAGTTTCCTTGGGTATCTGATATCACTATGGGAATTAAATGATAATTCTGAGCTTTTGTGTAAAGGGAAATGTCCTTCTCATTTAATCTATTTGGTCTATATAGCTTATAAAACAAAACAATCAAGCATCAGGATATTTTTGAGCCTGAATTTTTTGAAATGGCCAGGCATATGACATGACTTAGAAACTCCCAAGACAATGGCAGTATTGTTGACATGCTTTTAATAATGCCAAGATGATTATTTTTCTCTGGATTCTGAGCACCAGAAAATACATTAGCAGAAATTCAAGTGCTTTACAGTCTTTACCAGTTTCTGCTGTTTTACACACAGGAAGCAGTGATTTTTTTCCTAACCAAGTTAAACAGTTCTTTAAGGAACAATCCAGACCTTTTAATTCCCTAAATATTGTTAATGAGTTGGTTAGAAATGTTGCTGAGCATCTTCACAAAGTCTGTGTAGCAAAATGTCACAGGAAGATGTTCCTACTCTGCCATGCTGAGTGTAATATTATCTCCTTTCAACCACATATCTCACAGGTAGGAAGGGTTTCTTCAAACATATTGATGAGGTCAGAAGAGATTCATGAGGGAGAAAAAGCTCCCTGGAATAGGCCATAATAGGACAGGAAAGCACAAATGACATGCCACTATAGTCAGCACTGAATTAGAGGGTTATGACAGAACTGACTACTTTAAAATATTGTTCCTGTCAGCTCTTCCTGCAGATATGAGAATGAAACTCCAAAAGAAATGAAATAAGGAAACCTTTTAGGTAACATTCAGGTTCTTTTCTTTCTCTTAAATGTTGTTTTTTGTGCAAAACTTACATATTTTTTAAAAAGTACTGAAATAAATTCAGTAACTTTTTTATCAGGAGAGATAAATGGGAAAATGATCAGAAAGAAAACAAAAATAGAGTACATAAGAGAGAAAAAACATAATTTAAAAAAAAATTATTGTTTCTTTCCCAATTCATTGAAATTAAAATAATAATACCAGTTATACTTCAACATCTCATTTTAAAGAGGTGATATCTCAGTAGAGCCATGAGATTTTCCAGTATCATGTGTATGTCAGGGATCAGTCTCAAAAGAAAGGGAATTAAGAATAATGGTGCTTGTGCAGCTTATTTTTATGTTATCATATTGTAGATGTTCAGATTATCTGTGACTATTATCTTCCAAAAGAATGCTCATAAAAATAGGTGAAATCAGGCTTATTTTTTTTTTTTAATCTATGATGACTTTGTCACTTTAGTAATACCTTGTCCATGATGTCATATGCAGCTAGTGGAGTGATATCATTACAGTGGTTAAATGAAAATTCTGGGGTTTTGTGCAAATGGAAATTTCCTGCTCATTTAATTTCTTTGGTTCATAAACCAAAGTCAGAGTATTTTTCAATATTGGTTCTAAGACAAGACATGATACATCAGCAGTGGGCATTATAAAGTTATTGGAAAGCTTCCAAAACAAACTGCCTTGTGACATCAACCTCACATTTGGATTCAAATTAAAATCTAATTTAAAAGGAGCCCAAATTAAAAAAGCTCACTTAATTCCTTCCATTTGCAGAACTATTCCATTCCATTAGGCAGCTAATTTCTACCTGTCAAATATGGGATAAAATGGTCCCTCTCTTGAGGAAACTTCTTTCTTGTGGTAATTAGGTATGAAGAGCTGGGGAAAATGCCCATACTTTATAGTAGACCATGTCTGACTCTCAAAGTGCATCAGCCCATGCGTAAATGCAATTGAAATATCAGTTTCAATAGTTTCACGCTACAGAAGGCTAAAATGAGGTTACATATTTCATCATAAAACAACAAAATTACTTTAATTTTTGTTAAAGAATCATGAAAAGTTGCCATTGTGAAACCCATGTACATAAATCCCTTTTGTTGATCTATTATTCTAATAAGGTTTAAGAGACATTATGAAGAGGTCTCGATTGCTCTTAGAAGATAAGAGCCAGGAGAATGCAAGCAATAAACAGGAAATAATAAACAACATGAAGCTAACAGAATTCTGCAGACAAAATGAAATTACTTCTGCAATTCCCTTTGGATCGCACCTCCATTTATCTGTTTACTTCTTACCTAAGAGCATGTAACAAAATAGGTGGGAAAATAAAGCCACATGCACAGTCTGCTGGAGGAAATGAAACACTGTACTTGTCACTTAAAACGTATTCTCTGTACTTGCTTAGACACAGAGCAATTTTTAAGAAGAGGAAGAAAATATGTATGTAACTGGTGCTCTTAGTCCCGAGGGCTGGATCTAGCAAGCCTTCGGCTTAGGAGGATCGCTCCAAGGATGAGGACAAAAGGATGCTCCGGTCTTTCTACTGAATTCTGTTTAATCCAACTTCATTCCTAGGCAGAGCGTGGGGGAAGGGAAGGGACCGGCTTGCTCACCCAGCAGAAGAAAGAAGAGTGAGCCACATGTCCCGGGAGGTTTTATCCCCTCAGGGAGCAGGGGGACACTGGGAAGAGGGACCACTGGCCAATGGGACAGAGGGGAGAAACTACATTCCAGGGGTAGGGGGGGAACGGGACCCACCACCACAGGTAATGTGGGGAGAGAATACAGCTACTTAGTGCAAACATCACATAAATTCAGTGCAACTGAAGAACCCAGTGTAAACATCAAGTGTAGTTCACCACAACATATGTACATCAAAATTTACATGCTTTTCATTACCTGTTTTCACATAAAGATAACCCATTTCTGGATGAGATGGAATTTGAGTTGACCAGCCTTCACTTTAGGACAATATTTTACTATTTTACTCTTATACCCTTTTGATATAGGTCTCATTATAAGGGGGAAAATAATCGCAATGATTTAATACATTATTTACAATTTAAATCAAGACAAGTGTGACATTTTTAATTTTAAAAAGTCCAAAGTGTTATAAACTGATTTGGACATGTATCAGTGACTTATGGGGAAGAAAGTACTGGGAGTGGTGGAAAGATTTGCTTTATTTTATTATCTTGTCCCTGAAGTATCTTCATTTTCTTACAATGTGAGCATTAAGCTGGCTCTAAGTCCCCTTAGGGTTGAACACAAGCTTTGCAAAGTTTAAATAGGAAAAGCTCAGTAAATCTCGGTTAAGAAAACAAAAGCACCTTCTAACTGTTTCCATATAATAGGAGGAAGGGTAATTTTTTATACTCCTGCAGAGTTCCTTTTATTAAATTGCATAATTATCTTGAAAGTAAGTTGCCACCAGATGAATGCACACCCCAAGAATTCAATAGCATACCTTAAAGAATGGCATATTTGGAAAACAGCAACCTTTTATTTTACATTTTCTGCAATGCCTACAAGTAATTTTGTTAGCGTTTTAAAATTCATTTCATCAGTAGGGGGTTATGATCCCACAACATCAAATTAGCATAAGCACAACCCTGTTGCATATAACGAGGACAGAAAGGCCTTGTTAGGAATTTATGTCAGCAAGAAATAATTGTTTTGTCCTAGAAGGGAACAAATTCTCCAAGATGCACCCCAGTTTAGCAGAAAAAGTGGGGCTGCCTAAGCCACCTTTACCTGAACTTTTAATTTTCAAATATTGATAAAGATGGTTTTAAAAAGTGATAATGGTTGGGATATAAATATAATCATTATTCCTTTATAAAGCAAATTGTATTGCTATTGTGAATGCTGAAAGAATACAATGAATCCCTGGTACATTGCATACTCCATGCAAATAGATTTTATCTATAGGGATATTCTTTATTCTAAGCAATGTCACAATTTTTTATTTTTTTTTTAGTGGGGATGATCTTTTTTGACTATGAATATGCATGCGTCTGCAGCATGGAACTGTGTTGAAAACATCTTTGTCACCATTTTATTCCAGCAACAGAATTCTAGTAGGCAGTGAAAAAAGAAGTATGCATTAAAAAAAGTCTAAGATTTGTAGACTGAATGATATGTCTTTGAAAGAATTAAGATCATATTTTCTAGGCATAGAATCTGGTCTTGTAGGCAGCTGGAACAGCATTCCCACGTTCTTGCCTGGAGTCTGAAAAGCAAGTATCATGGGAAAGATGTATCCATTAGAACAGCAAAGGAAAGTACTTTCTGGCCATGGTTGAAAATATATTACATATAAAAAAATACAGCTGTGTAGACATCTTTGTTTCAAGAGGAGATTTCAGTCTCCAAAAAAGAATTTTAGAGATATTCCTCTAGAAAAATCCAGTATTTTCACATCAGATGAATATCAGTTTCAGCTTGTTTGCTTAGTTTTTGAATTTTACCAGCATCACTTGTATAAATATATTTGGTTAGCTCTATTATAATGAATATTTCTACAGTACAAAGTGTTTGTCTTATTTAAATCATATCTGCCCTTTAATGAAAATACAGAATTTCCCTTTCATGTGGGGAAAAATGTCAGTTCTTCATTTTGCTTTGAAATAAAAACAAATTCCAATGCAGTAGAAGATGGAGAAAGAACTGAAAAGGTGAGACACACCTTGCACCTCTCTTAGAGATGACAAACATTAGCAATTTGAAAATATGCTTTCATATACTTTCATAAAGACAGCCTGAAAGCTGAGGATAACACCGTAAAAAGTGATATGATATGGAAAGGCAAAATATAAAAACTGATCTCTATATTTGCTTTCTCTCATTTTAGATGTTTCAATTTTAAGAAAATAGAAATTGCAATTGATTTCCTACAAATTTTAAACAGAGACTAGAAAATATATTTTAATTTTATATACATCAAACTTGTCTAAACAGTAACCACTTCATCCGACTAAAGGAACTTTGCCTTAAGTAGTGGGACTAGAAATAAATACCTAAAAATTATAATGAAAAACTCATTTTTCAAATAATCAGTAAACAACTGAGTTCAGAGGGTTTTTTCTTTTAGGCTGAGGCTCTTCTGTGTTTCTTTTTTAAATTTTGTTCAGGGTTTTTGATGGGGGGCAAGGAGTGGAGGTTGAGGTGTTTTGGGGATTTTTTTGGTTTGTTGGTTTTGGGTGTTGGTTGGGTTTGTTTGACTGGTTTGGTTTGGGATTGAGGTTTCTTCCCTTAGACTTCAAGAATAATCTGTGAAAGTGATACCACTCAAAGTCTGTCTTCTTGTGATTTAATAATGATCAGTTGTGGACCATACCCAGTGATATTTGATACTTTGATTCCTGACTGTAGTCATGGTTACGTATATTTTCTAATCCAGTATATTTTTACCTGATATCTCCAAATAAAAATACCTACAGATTAACTATAGTAATTACAATTTACAGTGACCATTCATAACCTCTTAAAAGTTGTGTGTATAAAATTAATTTTTCCCACAGCTTTATTGCTGCTAATTCAAATAGTAAGAATGTTATAAAGATTGGATTTCCATTTTGGGTTCTTCTGACATATATGCAGAAAGGATGGGCTTCTTTGTAGTCTTTAAATGCAAAAAATGGCTTTCCTTTATGTTGATTCCTTCCCAGAAATTGGTATAGAATAATAATTCTAATAATAATAATCTTTCAGGCAGCTAAAACTCCTGAAAGTTTTACAATACATCCTGAATGATGTATTATACTTGTCACTAAAGTTTTTGTCTCTGAAAATTTTGGGAAAATATTATTAATTTGATAATGAAGTGGGAAATAATCAAATTGTGTGATGAAAATCAATGACCCTTGCAATTTAAAACAAAGGTGGGTAAAGGCAAATGATGAGCCAAGGAAATGAACCAACAGCTTCAAATCCTTAACATGTTTTCAGAGCCAAGTGCTTATTAATATTCTGAATAAAGTGATTAGTTTTATGAAAAGGTACCTAGCTAAAGCTGTTTGTGAAGATAATCTATGATTAAGTTATAAAATATAAAATAAAAAAGCTTTAGCTTTAGTCTCTATTTTTTTAGTGATCTCCTGAATAGATTTTGGGAAAGTCACCTTATGTGTACATTCGTTTTTCTACTCTTTAAAGGACTTAACATCCAGTGATATTAGCTTAATTCTTTAATTCTTTCAAACTTTCCAAAAAATTCTTTGATGCAAGAGACAAAAAACCCTGAAATCTCATGCAAGCTTGACTTACAGCAGTGAGAAAGAAGTAGGATTTCTTTGAGGTGAGTTAAATATTTGTGGCTATATAAAAGGTACAAAAAGCTATTTTATATTTTATATTAGAAAAGTCAAATAGATGTAAACGTTACCTCAATATAAAAAACTGACAGTAAGAAACTAACATGAGATTGTCCCCAAAATAAGTTCAATTTCAAATAAAATTGGAGTATCCCTAGACATATCATATCATCCTTGTGATATTTGAGTCAAAAGCTTTCCAAAATCTGCAAATTTTTTAAGTTCCAGAATCATCTTAAGCTACAAACATTTCCAGAAATGAAATTAAATGAAGCTACATGCCTCCTTTGATTTCAATTGTGACATTACCGGAGAAATGGCTACAGCAATATTTAGAGCCCTTTAGAGAACCCTGATTATGATACACATTTTAAATATGCAACATTTTCTCCAAAGCACCTGGATCAACAGTCTGATTTATGTTGGTAAATATTTATGGTAAATCATTTTTTTGGATCAATGAGATTCTTTGATTGCTAAGCCTTAATTAAAAAGCATGATGAATGAATTACAGAAGTTCCTAAAAGTAGGTCTAAATATGATATTTGAAATCTCAGTTTCAGAACTGTTATTAGACCTCCAGTACGTCATCTGGGTTCCCATGAGTATCATTAGGGTCTGGAGGTAGCACATTTATACTCAGGAATGCAAAGAACTTTAATAAATCCTAATTTATTTCCATTCTTTAAATCAGAATAACATTTATCTATGTCTAATAAAAATTCTTTGCTATTAGTAGTCTTGTGTTATTTTGCTTTTTTATGGGCTAATTGACCTAGGATTTCTGGAAAACCGTGTTTGGCAAGTGAACTTTTAATATATGTAAACTCACTTGTTTTAAAGGTTTTAGGCACTGAGCTACAGTAACATTATGATTACTTCTAAAACTCAGAGTCTCTTAGCATATGTTAATGATAAATTGATTCTGTGCTTTTATGCAAAACAGACTTCTCTGTCCCTGAATTGTTTGAAAATTCTTGCTAAAATACAGAAAGTTCTTAGTAGTCCTGAAGGTGAGATTTGGGTGAATGCCTGGTTTTGCCAACAGGAAGAAAGATGAGGGAAGCTAATCTGCTGAAAAAGTCATGTGTGGTCTAGCAAAGACAAGACCAAAAAAGTGTTTTGTGCAGTGGGATGTAAGATGAATTATTTATACATCTTCAGGTATAAATGTTGTGAATGATGGGTTTGCAAGTTTTTTGCTTATATGGCAAAGAGGTAATAAAATTCTAAGACAGAAACCACTGTTATTTCAAATTTACAATTTATATTATTAAAAAAAATTAAAAAGGTATTATAATACTTAAAAACCTATCATTTTCCATTTTGAAAGGAGTTAGCAGAAAATTGAAAGATCATAGTAAATAACTTCAGAGAGGATTTTTAATGGAGATACTTTAAACAGTATCTCTAAACTAGCCACAATTAATAGAGAATGCTCATGACAAATAATTCCTTTACAGTGGTCAATATATTTTATATATATAAATCTATGTTGTCCTTGATTTTGAGAGTACCAGAAAAATGCCAGAAGCCTTCAGTTTTTATAAACTTGTCAGGAGTATAAAATTCCAGTACTTTTGCAATAACCAGGAGTTTCACTAGTCTTCACACAGAAGACTAATTAAGGAATAATCTGGAAGAAGAACACTTACTGTTGAATATGATGTTGAGGAAGACTTATTTCACTGCAGTAGCATGCCATGTTCTGGATCAAAGTTTCAAGTACAGTTTTGCATTTTAATGTTTATGTATGTATTCCTCTAAGCTAACAAGTAAACATTCAAAATGAATAGCTTTATTTATCTTCTAGCAAATCTATGACGGTCTTAGAACTATTTCTTGCTAAAAAGTGCCATGCTGTTCATATCAGCTGTCATTTCAGCAAACCATGCTGATGCCATGCAACTTACTATTTTTTCATAATCATATTAAATTAAAAAATAAAATGCATACATTTAAATTATGCAGTTTTGAAAATGTTTCATGTTTCAATATAATGATAAAACATGTAAATACCACCAGCATAATCATCTTCAACATAATGGATTACAGTGAGTCATAGAATGATTAGCAGGAACCTTAAATTCTGTCTATTCCAAACTCTTCCCATGGACAAGTTCACCTTCCACAAGACCAGGCTGCTCAAAGCTTCAGCTAATCTGATGTTGAATACTTCCAGGGATGGGGTATCCACAGCTTCTTAGGGCAACATGTTCCAGTGCCTCACCATTTCCACAGTGAAGAATTTCTTCCATATATATGATCTAAATCTACCCCCTCTCAGTGCTGTTCCTTGACCTGTTACTTCAGGCCCTTTAAAAAACTTTTCTCCTTCTTATAAGGTCCCTTTATGTCCTGGAAGGCTTCAGTAAGCTCTGCCTTCTCCAGGCTGAACAGCCACAGCTGTCTCAGCCTTTCTTCATAAGAGAGATGTTTCAGCCTGTTGTTGTCTTTGAGGCCTGTCTCTGGACTCACTCCAACAAAACGATGTCTTTCCTGTGCTAAGAACCCCAGAACTGTATGCAGTACTTAAAGTGAAGTTTCACAAAAGCAGACAGAGGGGCAGAATCACCTCACCTGACCTGCTGGGCATGCTCCTTTTGATGCAGCCCAGGGCACAGGTGCTTTCCAGGGAACATCCCTTTGTTCTCTTTGAGATACATGCTCCTGGTTCTATTGCCTGTAAATTTCCTTCTTGCATTTTATTTTGGCACTTACACATGCTGGTTTTAGAAAAAAGTGCTCTTAGAAACAAGTCCTTAAAGAACTGCCAACTCTTTTGTCATCCTTTATCCCTGAGTTTCCACTAATTCTTTAAGTAACTGAAACTTCATTGCTAAAATTCAGCGTCTTGACTTTACTTGTTGCCTGGTTTATATCCTGTGAGATCACAAATTCTACTAGGTCATGAGAGCTGCAGCCCAGGCAACCAGCAATCCTGACCCCTCCAATTATTTCATCTGTGTTGATAAGCAACAGGTCCAGTAATGCTTCTCCTCTGCTCAAGCTTTCTGTCCCTCAGATTAAGTCATTAACCCAGACAGAGCCCAGGAGACTCTCAGACCACTTACAGATTTCTCTTATTTTCAAGAAGGGGTTAGGGTGAATGAGATCCCCCAGCAGCATCAGAGCTTGCAAGCACAGTGGTACCAACTCCTCCTCTTGTAATGTAATGTAATGTAATGTACTGGCACAGACTCTAGTTGGTCCATCAATCATGTCATAGTTTTAGAGGAACAAGTTATAATTCCTTTGTGACAAATCATGGTTGTTTCTCTGTTGGTTCCCAACATGTCAGCAGCTCCTTGGTTTTCTGTTACTCAAAGTTCTATCTCTTTCCCCATTAAATCTGTGTTCAAGTTCTCCTTGTAAGTCTGTCCAGTTTGGTGTAAAAGACCTCTTTCTCCACTTTGTCATGTGAATTCCATCAGCTCCCAACAAATCTGATTTCTCAAAGGTCAATCCGTGATCATCAAAGTCAAAACCACCAAGTATGACACCAGCCATGCAGCCAAGCATTCACTGATTTAATTATACTCCTTCTTTCTGAACCCTCTTCCTCTGATTGTGAAGACGGAGAGCATCTGTGCTCCAGCCATAAAGAGCTGAGTTATCACTCAGCCTGGGACAGTGCATTATATCATGCATAAATCTGCTGCTGAAATTCTCAAATATTGTATTTCCTGTTGAGCTCCTCTAGTTGTTTGATGTAAGTAACCATAGATTGCTTCAATGTATTCATTTTAATCTAATGAAATGTTTGTTGTAGAATACAATGTAGCTTTTCCCTCATTTCTGAGAACTAAGAAAAGGCCTACTAATTACTATTGTTTATTAAACTCTTTCATAAAGAATACTCACTTATTAGACAGATTCAAAGCAGGTTCATTAAACCTGTAATAAAGACTCCTGTTGACTACTTCCAGTCTGGAATATGAGTTGCAATAATTTTTTTTAATCTAACAAGTTGATCATGGGAGTTAGTCCTGTGCAACATCATACTTCTTCTTTTAGTACTCTCCCAGCATTTAACTTTGTCTTGTGCTTTCTGCAAACGAAGGGGCCTTGATGGTTTTAGAACTGAACATGTCTATATGATGCCAGAACAAGGAAGAAGCTCCGGGCTGCGACTCTGGAGAGCTGATTTACGCATCACTTTCAACCAGCTAAGAGAAAGCTGTTGACAATAAAAAAATATTTCAGTGAGGAAGAATTTGCAAAACTGTCTATGAAATATGTTTTCTACTTTTTGGCAAGATATAATACCTCATCTCCTGGATGATAACATACATTTCTTACCAGGCTAGACACTCAAGACTTTTTTTGAGCATAAGTTGAATTTTAATAGCTCCCACAGGGAGACATTGTGGAAATTGTCACACCATGTTTGATCACTATCTCCATCTAGGTTTGACACTTTGAGAGGGAGACATACCTGCTGCTTTAAAGAAAGATAAATCCTTCCCATTCTATTCCACATGATCATGTGTAATTATTATCAGATCTGTTTGCATAGGAGCTATTCTCTATGGCAACAAGGAGAATTTACACTTTAAACTGTAAGATTAGATTCTGTTTTATCTGGGATATATTTTGCTAAGGCAGAAGCTAATTGTCATAAAAATGCTAATTCTGCTAAAAAATCAGTCTTTTTTTTTTTCCTGTGATGTCCACTTAAGGTTGTGGATTGGAATTTACCAGCAGACTGCATAGGGGAATGCATACCTATCTAGGTCAACAAAGAGAAGTAATTTTTTATTAATGAAAACAAAAGAAGAAAGAGCAGTTTATTTTGCTTTATTCTTCTTTCAAGTTCTCTAGCTTTAAATTGCAGGAAAGGAGTGATCCTTTTTGTTTTTCTGTAATACAGAGATTTATACTATCTCATAAAATTTGTGCTGCAAGGCATAACAGCCCTAGCAGAACGGAGAGTGCTAGGAAGGTCATAGAATGAGTCTTTGGTTTTTTGGGGTTTTTTTTGGATTTTTGTTGGTTTTTTTTCCCAGTTAGAAAGAATCAAAATAATTAGACTTTAAAAGATGGAGGAATATATTAGAAAGAGCAGGATACTCTTACTTATGAATATTCTGAGTTGGAAGAGATTCACAAGGATCATCAAGTCCAAGTCTTAAGTGAATGGCCCATACAGTTCTCATTAAAAAAAAAAAAAAAAAGAAAATGTTAAAAGACCAGGAAGATAGCAATCTCTTCAATTTAATTAAAAGTCTTAAAGGTAAGCTCTAAGTTTTCAGAAGTCTAGCAGGGCAAAAGATTTTCATTTTCAGTCCTCAAATAAAGTGACTTAACTTACTTAAGTATAACTATAATTGTAAC
>VXBU01013712.1:875110-899144 GCA_013400315.1 Bombycilla garrulus | reverse complement strand
ACGAAACGGGGAGAGGCGGGGCCAGGAAATGAATATGTACAGGCGTTTTTGGGACTTTTATGAATACGTAAGGTTTTTATGGGTATAAAGGCAAGCTAATGCATTGGGAATTCACACATGTTTTTGAGAGGATTGCCTCACGTGTGCCCAGCGCTGCAATAAACATACCACTTTTCAGCTTCAATGAGTTGAAGAGTTCCTTTGTCCTGGCACTTTTGTGCGTCACAGAGAACTGATGTAAATGCATATGCAACTCACATCAGAACATATTGTATTCTATATGCATTCAAAAGAATTTCTGTCTTCTCAAATAGTTCCTTTGTCCACTACTGAGAGGTGATACTAAAGCAGAACTCTTAAAACTTGGCTGTCTATGCTGAGAATCACAACCAAAATTGGGCACAGGACAAAACTGGGAGTCCAAGAGCTCTGAATTTAGCGCTTGAGGTATTCTGCAAGTTCATATGCATCGTGAAGATATATTAACGAAAAAATCTACTATGTCAAAGTGCATTACCTCTACTGCCACTGAGTTTTGTTCACTTGTAAAACTACACTAGCCACTTTATCTAGCTTTGGTTGCAGCTGCTGGGTATAGAGCTTCCCTAAAATTTACTGCTTCATTGCAAACCCTTTTTGTGTCTATGATTTTATGTCTAACTTACTGACTCAGACATTTCAGAGACTCTCATTTTCTCCTAACTAGTCTCAGTATTAGCAACAGTTTTTGTGATAATGATTTGGTACTATGTGACATTTCCAAAGAATTCTGTTTAACATGCAATATATGAGGACCTGTGCCCCATGAGGTCATGTCTTGTCACCCAAAGTCTTCAAGTCTTTAAAAATTTTGCAGCTGAAAGCAGTATTATAAAACTCATTGTTTTAATTTAAAACTGATTCATGGCCATGGAATTAAATATAGTCTTTAAAAAGCCAAGACATCAGTTTGGACTTCTGAATCTCTGAAGTCAGAGAAAAAAAGATGACAATTAGACAAAGAATAGACAAGATAGAGATGTTAGCAGAGCATTATAATTATTAATAGTTTTGAAAGGAAGTCCAAACATGAAAGAAATCAGAGAAGAAATGTGCAACACAGCTAGCTTTTATCTTTTATTTTCTATGAGAAACAGCCCCCAGAAAGAACTTGGAAAGATTCAGGCACAATAATAGTATGCTATTAATAAAAAATACAACAGCAAGATGAAGGAAAAATCAAGGGACAAAGAAAGGTACATGAAAAAAGAAGAAACAAAGGAGACAGAGAATGAAGCAAAGAAAAATAATTCATTGCGAAATTTCATTCCTATCCTTTTATTTTCCCCCATCCATCTTCCTTTGTTCTTTCTTTGTGATATTTTGAGATTTGAAGATTGAGTTCCTTCTTCTGAACAGTGACTAGCATGCTGTGATTGACATGTCATCTGACAAATGTTTTGCAAAAATTGAGCTATATATCATGTATAAATTGTTCTGTAGTTGGCTTCATAAAATTGCTGTGTTGCAGTTAAAAATCTTCGGGAAGCTGCTTGCAATGGTAACATCAGTCCACAGATAAGAACTGAAATGTTTTTATTTCAGACTGGTTGATTCATCTTTCATAATTCTATGAACAAATCATTTGCAGTTGGGTTGTAATAGACTCTGGTGTCATTTTTATTTTCCTTAATACCTTTCTTAGTCCCAGGGAAACATATAAGATAACATCAATTCCAAACAGAACCAGTTTTATCTCCAGTATTAACTGCACTGAGTTCACAGTAGTTTTCCATTGTTAATAAAAAACAACCAAGCAATAACAAAAGTAAAAAAAAACAAGAAGGCAAAGCCCTCACTTAATAGCACTGAAGTTAAGAGTTTGGCCTTTAAAAACATGTATCCGATTCATCTTCCTCAAGAAACCAACCTTCTTATACAGCTCTGTTTTATTGTTAAGTAAGTCATGGAGCAGAGAATCATAGAATTGTTTAGGTTAGAAAAGACCCCGAAGATTATTGAGTCCATCTATTAATGCAGTACTGCCAAGTACACCACTAAAGATGTGACAATTTCGTCCCCAAGTGCCTACACATCTTTTAAATACCTCCAGGGATGATGCTCCAACCATTGCCCTGACCACCTGTCCCAGTGCTTGACAACACTTTCAGGGAAGAAATATTCTTTTAATATCCAACCTAAATCTCCCATTGCAATTTGAGGCCATTTGTTTTCATCCCATTTTAACAGGCAAAAGAGACAAGAAAAACCTATTCTGTATTATATTGACCAGCTCAAGATCCCAAATGCAGAAATCCACATTTTTACTTATCACAATCTTGATTTCCCTGTACAAGTTTTGCACCACATATATTCACGGGACACTTTCAAATAGATAAAGAAAGGAAATATGAAGCTGGAAGAGCAATTTGTCCAGAATTTCTCCCTAAATAAAAAGACATTGAAAATCTATGACAGCTTTCAATTTTAATGGATGCATATATTGTAAAGTGATGCTCTAAAGCTGCTCAGAGATCCTGTGATGTCTGAAATGCTTGGGAAAAAAAAGTAACTGTAGCTCAAAATAGGAGCGATCGGTGACACTGACACAATGAGTTTGAAGTCATATGAAGCTGTAGCCCAAAAATCAAACTTTTCCTGAATTAGACTTTCAGAACAAAGGATTTTTTTCTATCTTATTTTCTCAAGTATCTTAATAATTTTCTTCCTATTGAAATCATGACTTTTGGAAGTCATGTGTGATAATGCAAGGAAAGTCTCTTACTTATGCTGGTATATGAAACTTGGGTTTAAAAAGGCAAGAACAATCTGGAATATAAAAGAAATGTTATCTTACGTAACTCCCATTATATTCAAAATAAGCTAAGGTCACACAATGCTTGTTTTGCTTTCTCCTCTAGGTAAAAATACTACATATTCATTTCTGACAATGAAAATTTAAACGTCTTGAAAAATTATATTATTTGGAAAAAAAGAGCTTTACTAATCTTTCTCTTTTTTGCCTTCTTTGATTTTGAGTACCGAATTCCTTATCTGAAAGTGCCCAACAGGGAATGAAGATGGAGCTCATAGAAGTCTAACTGCCTGGATGCCATCAGGATAAACAGGAGCAAAAAACATCATTATTCTGTAATTACAGTTGTATGTATACAGGCATAAGATGTCTTACCTCTTATCCTCTATTAAATGGAACTGTATGGTGCATGAAAATTTTTAGCATCAAATCTTTGAACTGCAGTAACATGGTTGCAAATATTATGTGAATATGGACAGATGACAGCAATAATTTTAAAGTATTCTAATTTTTCCCATTATACTTGATATTTTCTTTAAAAAATTTCTAACAAGTATTTAATTTATATTAGTTGTGGGTTGGGCAGTTTTTGCATGATTTTTGATGTATTCTTTAACAATGTTTCTCTTTATACATACAAGAGTTTACAATTCTTGAAATATTATTAGCCTGATACCAAGATTCTAATTTGGAAGAATCTAAATGTCCCTGAAAATTTCCACCTAAAGTCATAAAATCATAGAATATGCTGAACTGGAAGGGACTCATCAAGATCATCAGGTCCAACTTTTGGCCTTGCTCAGGACAACCTAAGAATCACAACATGTGCCTGAAAGTGGTGTCCAAACACTTCTGGAGCTCTGACAGGCTTAGGGCTCTGAAGTCAGATGTGAACTTTGCAACCAGTTGCATTTTCCGTAAGTTTGAGCCTTTACTTTACATATGAAACCTACCCCACTTTGGGTAATTCACGAAATGCATTCAGATTTGCTAGTCCCACCTTTTCTTCTCTGGTGCACTCTTGGAAAAGAACAGGTGATCATATTAAAGTGCTGCAATCTAACTCTTACAGTCTGAGTTCCCCATTGTGGGTAACAATAACAGTTCAGAAGGGGGTTCTCTTTGCTCTTCAGAATCCTTTTGATTAGGCTGAAATTGCTAGTGCATAATTTAGTTCTGGTGAATGGTGAAGAGAGTATCTATTGAAAATTAAAGAGAAAGAGAAAAACACTGATTTTCACAGAAGTGTATTAAGGATTTAAGCCTACATACCCAGATTCTGGTTTTGAAGTGCATTGATTGTTTTCTATCTGTTGAGCACACTCAGCTTCTAGTAAAATTCAACTGAGTCTGCAGATTGTAGCAGATAAAGGTGATTTTTGACAGGTTTTTCTTTAAGAAGGCCTGCAAAATATAAATAGCATAGGCATTATAAACAAAGTAATAATTCTTTTGATTCCACAGCTCTCTAAAATGAATAATGCTTAAAAATATTTACAGATTACCAAGATTAAGTATAAAATGTGATTCATTACAAGCTTACTATGAAGAATGCTTTTTTTTCTTCTCTAAAGAAAAAAAGAGTTCAAATGAGGCATAGGACCTAAAAGTTTTAATTATTAAATTTTATGCAAAGAGCTATGTTCCTTTTTAAATGTGTGCTCTATTTTGGAGAGCCTTTCTGGGACAGAGACAGCATACAAAACCACTGCAAAACTTTGCACTCCATATTTCTAGATATTTTCTGAAAATACAGCAGTTGAGTACTTTACACAGGAAAGAGACAGTGAAAAGGGATGTTATTTCCTTATAGAGCTCTTTGAGAAATGTCTCTGAAATTGTGGCTCAACATAAACACAGAAAGAAGACATAAAATCTGTACCTTAAAATTTTAATAAACATGTGATTCACTTGATTATTGGAGATGGATTGACCTTGATTTCCTGTTCTAATTTGTATGACACCACTCCAGGTTTAAAAAGGGAAGCAGCCTTTTGTTCTAGGGATCAAAATTCACTCACTATGCTGCTGCTTTTTAAGAGCAGTTGAAGCTCTCAGCTGCAATTGGCAAAGGAGAAAACAAATAATGAGTCCTTGAATTGAGCATGATTCACTGCTATGGGAGACTTGAAATGCTACAGAGTATATATCCCAGTAGTAAAGCCTTAAACAGGATTTTGCAATGTTGCCTGTATTCCTAAAATCAGTTTTTACAGTACAGATTTGAAGTGTTACAATGCAAAACGACTGTTCTTTACAAAGAGTGGCTTTGCAAACATCACATAAAGTCATAAAATCATAGAATATAGACAACAGTCACAGAGTCATAGAATGGCTTGGGTTGGAAGGAACCTTAAAGATCCCTAGATACAAACCCTCTGCCATGTGCAGGGACACCTTTCACCAGACCCCATTCCTCGGTGAGCTACGTCACAATGACGTGATGTGATATGTGAGCAGAGGGTGAATAACTTGATGGAACACAAGCCCTGTGAGAAACGACTGAGGGAGCTGGGGTTGTTTAGCCTGGAGAAAAGGAGACTCAGGGGTGACCTTATCACTCTCTATAACTCCCTGAAAGGTGGCTGTAGTCAGGTGGGGGTTGGTCTCTTTCTCCAGGCAGCAACTGACAGAACAAGGGGACACAGGTCTTAAACTGCATCAAGGGAAATTTGGGTTGGATATTAGAAAGAAGTTCTTCATGGAAAGGGTGATAAAGTAATGGAATGGCCTGTCTGGGGAGGCGGTGGAATCAGTGTCCCTGGATGTGTTTAAAAAAAGACTGGATGTGGCACTCGGAGCCATGGTTTAGTTGAGATGTTAAGGCACAAGTTGGACTTGATGATTTTGAAGGTCTCTTCCAACCTAGTGATTCTGTGACTCTGATGTATTCACAATTCCAACACCCGGGGATGCTGAACCTCGGAGAGTACATCTGCATTCCCACAAAGTCCAAGTTCCCAAGCCCAGGGATTGAGATTCATGTTGTGGCATATGCTTCTATATACAGTGTTTCCCCATGAGGCCCTTGACTGCTGTACACAACACCTCAGGATACATGGGTGTTCAGAAATACAGGAGATAAGTGCAACAACTGCAATTTTACATAAAAATGAAGGCCACCAAAAAAGCATTTTAATTGAAGAAGAATAATAAGAGAACCCTTGGAAGAAGTAGTCTTATTTAAAAGTTTTTATGTGAAGCTGACAGGCATCCTTTCATGTAAAATTACTGTCTTTTTTAAGAAGAGTTTTGATTCTCTGTAGCACAAAAATCTGCTGATTAAAAAAATTAATGAAAAAATAGAAATAATGAAATAAAGCAGCTTATCTATCATTATTTGTATAGTTAGAGCAAGGTGCAGCCTTTGTGATTTGCAGCACAAAAACTTTTTTGACAATTGTCCTATTTGTCTTTTTGAAAAGAGCAAAACTATTAGACTAGAAGATTTATAGCAGAGGTCTTAAAAATGCATCTAGAAGCTTATGTAGCAAAAAAGTTAAGAACATCTTAAAGTTATTAAAAACTTAATTTGAATAGCTAGAAGCTTATTTCCAAGTTTGTTAAAAGACATTCAGAATTTGTGCCTTTGCTCCCACCAAGCCTTGAAGACTCAGAATTTAATTTAAAATTGTAAAGTTTTATTTTCTTAAGCTCAGAGGCTCTGTAAAACCTAAGCAATTCATGGGACAATCAAATTTCCTTGTATATGATGTGATATAATTACTTTTAAGAAAATTTAAAATAATGCCATGAACTGTAGTAAGTCTTCTGGCCTTCATCAACTCTTGCAGTAATTATCTGTCCCAGAAAAAGGGTTTTGGAGACATGAATTGATTATAAATCACTAAAAGCATTCTTGTCGTATTTTTTAATTAGCTGATTTGCAGCACTTATTAAAAGATAACTTTTCTTTTTGGCTCCTGTCTGTCTGAAATAGGTTTGATTGGTCAAAGGCTTCTTGACAACTAAGAAGAGTTGTTTTCAATCACTTTTATGTAAAATAATTGCTCTTTGACATCGCAGTTTAATACATAGTTTCAGTTGTGCCAGAAAAAAAACAAGAAAACCTCAGAGTTCAGGGTTAAACTGCAGATTTTATCCACAACCTGTTTTGATTCTGGATGGTATTTTAGGTTCAAGAGTTGAAACATCCTTTGTTAACATGTCAGTCTATATAAACCTGAGTTTATTAAAAATCTTCCTACTTTATACTGACACTATCAGCTAACATTAACTTGCTCTTAAAAAGGTGTTTATGTGAAATCCAGAGTAAATGTGACACTAATAAAACCTGCACTGTAATATACTGAACCTTTTAAGTCTGTTGTTTGTAAAGCAAAACTATCATTAGGATACAGCAAGGAAGTGTGCTTCATGCTGAAGATCTTTTATGATGATACATCAAAGAAACTGCCTGATAAATCTGATTCTTAGATGATAGCTGCAGAAATCTTGCAAAGTCTTGCGTTATTTGGTATACCTTGACTAGGTAATGATATGATATGAAATTTAAAACTACTCAACAGGTGATGTAATTGGGTCTCTTTTGTTTATCAAATAAAAATTATTTTATAGTAGGAAATAGCTACTTATCATTATCATTAATTTAACCAGCTCAGTTTTATATAGGAAGAATGTTTTGAGAGGCAATGTTTTCTAAATTCTGCTGGTTTAATATTTAAGGTACCGCCTGGACTGGGTTAAGAAAACCTTCTGAATATATTACTGGAGGTAAGGACATCTGAGATTAAGTATACCACAAATAAAGAGGTTTTGTTACAAAGTTTGGCGATAGTATTATATGATATATTTTATATTAATAGTAAATCCATGCTAATGTAGCAGTCACTAGGGAGCGCTTAAGAAACAATAGCACTGGTAAATGTAAAGCAAACGTAAAGGTTAATTTTTTTTTCTGACAGTTTTAATATCATTTCTTAAGGACTCAATTTTCCTGATAGTTTGTAGGAAGCAAATTGAGGTTGCTTAGAAAAATGTTTTTTTTCTTATATTCTTGTGACTGCCTACAAAAGCTGTAGCAATCCCTCATACATGTTCAGAGACACAAAGACCAATTATAGACTCAAAGCTGATGGTATGAATTATGGTTGTCTCTCCAGGAAAGAAACAATGCATTCCTGTTCCTCTTCAAAAGTTAGTGGCTCAGCTGAGGTAGTGTAGGTTTGTATTATGATAGAAGAATTTCTTTCTTAATGGCTCTGTTTTACTCTTCCTGTATAAATTTCATTGCTGTAGCAGCTCATATACATCTATCAAACATGGAATTTATGCTACTCAGATGCTTGGGATATGACTGGAAACAACTGCAAACTCACCAATGCATTCACCTACTAGTTCTCTCAAATATATTTACGTGCTGCTACATATATTTTATTTCTCTGCATATTTTAGAACAGAAATTGGAGTTTGGACTCTAACTGAATGTGACTGTGTTACTATTTTCAAATTAATGTTTCCTTCTCCATACCCTCTCCTTGGCCCAGAATTCTGTAATTGCCTGTGCACCAAACAGCAAAGTTTCAACAGGAAAAGTAGCAGTGCCATCCTCCTGACCTATTTTGCCAGCCATATATTCATATAAATAAATTAGCTATATTCTCATGTAAAGGAAAAATCAATCAAGCATTCTCTAGAGTGTTACAGAGCTGTGGAAAATGATATCTCTTATCAATCCGGAATTAATATTCAAAGCTCTGGAGAAGCTGAGATACCAGGGAAAGATCTTGAATGTCTACCTGAGGCAATCAACAGCCTTCTCACTGTGTTAAACTACAAGCTGATGCTGGTGTTATGTGAAGAGCTCAGGCATCCAGCCCTTGGGTGCAGATTCTGCTCTTAGAAGAGGCTCCTCAGGAGCACCACCAGCATGCCCAGCTTCCATCTGATGATGTGATGTGTGTTGTAGATTCTCTGCATTCTGTCATCTTTTCCTGTTGTTTCCCAATTGTACCAGATTTTCAGTGTAGCCAGAAATGTAGGACTATTCGAGCATTGCTTTGATGAGGATTGTACAGAGCATGTTTTCTCCAATTTAGATAGGATGGAGTTGGGTGTGAATTTCAGCAAATTTTCTGTGACCTTAATCACTAAGTTTATTTTATTATTAGAAATTAGGAAAGAAAGGAAGAAAGAGGGATAATTAGATTTCTCCCTGCTTCAGGCTCCATCAAAGATACATTAAAAATTAAGCTACAAAGAGATATCTAACAGAACTTTTTAAAGATAGAAAACTAGTTAAACAAAATGGATAAATACTTCCAACTTTTCCTAACAGATAAAGCCCACACTGAGTACTTTGAATTTATGCATGAATGTTTTACATAAAAAATGAAACATAATATGAAGATCTAAGAATATGTTACTGTGCTTATCTATGTAAATTTCTTAACATCTTTCCTCTCTTGTACAAGACTTTAAAAAATTCTGATTTCACTGTATCTTCTTTTCTGTCGATTCCATCCTTTTTGTGTCTTTTATTTACACTTTCCTAACCTACAAATAGCGGAAAATGCATCCAGCAGTCACAGCCCAGTTGCTCTCCTACTCTGTTAACCTACAGAGAACTTGGCCATGCAGCAGTCGCTCATCTGAGTGAATCTTCCTTGTAATTATGTATGTTGCAATTATTATTAGTTGATCACAGCAAAATGCTAATTCATAGAAAACTGTTTGATTGAAGTATTTTTTTTCCAGTCCTGGACTCTTTGAAACAGAGGTGTAATAAAGTTTCATGGCGTTTATATAGTTTCTTTCTATCTTTAGAAAGCAACCTCATAAATTTAGATCAGGTTTTAATCATAGTCATGAAGACACTCAAGGCCATATGCAACTGGCTGCACTCCCTGTACCTGAGGGGATGCCGCTGAAGGACCTGCTGGAGCACAGAGACTGTCACATCTCATTGTTTGGATGTGATTGACTCACAGAGTACCACATAATGCTTTAACAAAAAACTTTCCAAAACATTTTTCCTTAAGCATATACATTAATTTTTTAAAAGATTATGTTAAGCTTTCATTTCCTTTTCATCTTGTTGAGGGAAAGAGAAAATAACAGACAAGGAGGCATCCATTCTGCATAAGAATTTTGATGTAAGGAAATAACCAAACATTAAAAATGTCCATCATTTCCAGTAATGATGCTATCTGATACTCCTTTTACAATTCATTCCAAAGAAAGAGAGGTTCTCATTCAGATCCTAGACACATTTTTCACTGTGCTTAACTGTTAGATTTGAAGAGACTGAAGAGAAGTTATGATTAATACCAGATACAAGTCATACTGCTGATTTCTGAAATAGTCTATGTGATTGTATTATTCTGTGATTCACTCTAGTTTTGCTGGGAGACTGTAACTCATACTGTACATGAGCTTTATGCTTTTAGCCTTTGAGATTAGTCTACTAATTCTACCTTATTCTTGCACATAATATAGTTTGCCTTATCATAAAAAAAAAAAAATAATCAATGAGGTTTCATTATTTAGGGAGCCCTGACAAGCTGTTAACAGAAACCATTCCCCGGGGTGGAGGAAGGGTTTTTAAAAAATGTAAGAACATGTGCCATAGATTTTTATCTTATATCTTAGTTCGGATTTTGTTTCCTCAAGTCTAACTTCAAGAGAAGATTTAAGTGCCTGCCAAGACTGGGGGAAAGAAGTCCATTATTTACTTTATACCTATTTAAGATATTCTACTCTCATGCTGTATCAGAATAGAAATCTTTAGAATAAGTAAGGAACTTGTAATAGTGCATATTTAAAAGCGACAATCATAATCTTTAATAGTGGTCAAAAATAATCTTTTCTTTGAAGACTAACCTAAATTCCAAAATATTCAATTGCAGTCTTCTGATCAACAGTTCCTCTGTTTTAATCACTATTCTGATGAGATAAGAGCTGGAGGGTGCATCAAAGTGGAAGATTCAGCTAAATGCAACATTTTCATATTTGCAATATTTGCATGTTTTAAACTAAGATTAATTTTAATCTATATCATAGAATCATAAAATCATAGAATGGCTCGGGTTGAAAAGGGACCTTAAATATGTAGTTTCAGCCCCCTTTCAATAGACAGGGTCACCTTTCACTAGACCAGGTTTCCCAGAGCCCCATCCAACCTGGTCTTGAGCACCTCCAGGAATAAGACATCCACAACTTCCCCAGGCAACCTTTTCCAGTGCCTCACCACCCTGAAAGCAAAGAATTTCCCCCAAATATCTAAGCTACATACACTCTTTTTCAGATGGAATCCATTCCCTTTGTACTGTCACTACATGCCCTTGCAAACAGCCTCTCTCCATCAATCTTGTAGGCTGCTCTCAGGTACTGGAGCCTTCTCTTTCACAGCTGAACAATCCAAATTCTTCAAAAGATAACTTGGAGAAAAAGAAAAAAAATACACCATGGAGTGTTGGCATCCAAATTTGATTACAAATTTCCAGTTTCAATTTTTCATTGGGTCTGGCCAAGATTTTTTCAGTTTTATGATAGCATAGGTGAAGGGAAGATTTGACCCATATTGTCATGTTCTTCAGAGACCTCATAGCAAAGAAGGTAGAAAAATGTTAATAACTCTTTTCCATGTAAAATTTAGGTCTTACAAGAAAGATTTCTTTTTTTTTTTTCCTCTTACTATCTCACAGAAACCATGGTTCATGCACATTTTAAAGCCTATAATGCATTTGCTATTTAAAATTCAGTCATTATAATGACAACATATCACAGATGGCAGATAGTAAAAGGGACAGTTTTGCAAAAGTATATTCCCAAACTACATTTATGCAAACTGACAAATAAATACAGTCACAAGGTCAGTTTGTATATTCTCTGTTCACGTTCATGGACGCTCACGGACATAGGAAGCACCATTACAGTCAGTGCTATAATTCTTCTGGATAGCTCTCAGCATCTGTAAAAGGTTAATCACCCGACAGAAATCATTTAATAAATTATATGACAAAGAGAAAACAAGGATTACAAAGGTACAAAATTTACAGTAAATAATTTCATCAGTCTCACTTTTGGGGAAAAGGTATTTTATTAAAAGTGAAACAGAGTTACTGCTGGGATAAATAAATAATAACAAAGGACAAAAGGGCACATTTGAAGGAGGACATAAATCCACATATCATAGTGAACCAATTGTTCTGTCACTGAATAGTGACAGGAGCAAGCTCATTGATACTGAGGGAACTGCTCTTCTCATAGGTTAATAACATTTTTATTACAGTGTGCAAGAAATCCTTGAAATGATCTTCTATTTTTCTGCATCTCTATACTCTCACAGAATCACAGATTGGTGTTGGAAGAGACCTCTGTATATCATATAACCCCCCACCCTCCAGCAGATTCACCTACAATGGAATCACATTCAAGCAGGTTTGGACTACCTACTAAATAATGACAGAGACTCTATAACCTCTCTGGGCAGCCTGTTTCAGTGCTCTGGAATGCTCACATTAGAAAAATTTGTCATTATTTTCTGATGGAACTTCCTGTGTGCCAGTTTGTGCCCATATTGCCCCTTGTCCTATCACTGGGGACCACTGAAAAGAGCTCTCTCTTCTTGACACCTGTCTTTAGGATATTTGCATGCATTGATAAGATCCCTTCTCAGTCATCTTTTCCCAAGAAAAACAGGCCCAACTCTCTCAGACCATTGTCTTCCCATAACAGTAAGTAAAGTAGAGATTAGGTTTTGCATTTATATATTTGTTTTTTAAGGAACATGTATACATACAACTTCACTCTGTCAACAAAAATTCTTAAAATTTACAAAAAATATGTCTTCAGAAAGTTATATAAACAAAAGTAATATAATGTTTTAATGCATTCACATTTCAAATCAAATTTTCTAGTTTTTTTCCCACACTTTCTGTATTTCATTTAATTGTAAACAATTTTATGTATATATAAATGTTTTGTGCTAAATGTTTTGTGTTCTGAGAGCTATAGTTTGAAGTAATGATGATAGACCAATATCTGAAGTTCATGTTTAGACAGAATTTGATCATATGTCAGACTCAAAACAAGTTATGGAGGTCTGCTGGATGAGTGACTCGTTTCTTCTTATATTTTTCTCACAACAATTCTTGCGTTATATAAAATTTTATCCCCTTATTTTTCTTCTTACTGGGAACTTTCAATGATATTTACTCCTACTAAAATTCAGGATTCCTTCTCTCTCTCTGCGGTAATGGTTTAGTACATTTTTATTTTGCTGAAACTACTGTATTTACTGAAAATGTAGGGGAAAAACATTACAGGATGGGAGAACTTTCATAAAAACCGACTTAAAATATCCGAAGAAAGAAAAATGACCGCAGGTCTCAGATTCATATTCAGATCTGGTATCTTCAGTTTAGCTTTTCCTACAAAGCTAAAAAAATCTTATAATCATGGTTGTTTGTTAGTCTGGGCTGCTGAACTCTTCAGAAGCAGAGCTGTTCCCCAGGAGAACAGCAAATGCCCGGGGAATTCAGCCATCTCTGCAAGGAACCATGAGATCCGAGATCTCGGGCTGTTTCATGGAGACTGTAAACACGCCTGTTCTTCATTTGGAATTAAAATGAAGCCAAGTTTAAAAAAAATATTAAACCTCTTTATGAAATAAAAAGTTCCACTTCTTTTCCTTTACCTCTCTGTCTCTTACCCACCCCTAAAGAACATAGATAATTATTGCTGCAGGGTGAGAAAGCAGAAAGAAAGTTCTTAATGGTTTCTATTTTTACACAGATAGAAGTGATGTTACCTAGTGGGACCATATAAGAATCTAGGTGGATAGACATCAGCAATCATGTTACTCAACTAGAAGGAGTAAGAGTATATTCAATGGAAATTATGAGAATATTTAATCTATTAAATAAACTTTTGAAACTGATTATTGCAGAGTAATAATAGAGGTGCACAATAATAATAGAGGGAGAAGGGGGAATAAGGATCAAGTTTTTCCGTGACTGGCAAGCCAAGTAGGAAGAGATAAAATTAACTTTCAAGAAACTGCCGTTCTATTCCTGAAAAGCCATTAAAATATGTCTCCTCCAAATGTCTCCTCAAATCAGTATAAGTACATAAGTGTACTGTACATAAAGCATTTTGAGAGGTGAACTATTTTTGGATGTGTAAACATCTTTTGAAATTTGAAAGGATCCTTTGAGGACTCTGCAGATCAAAATCTGGTCTTGTTTCTTGCATTGTATGAATTCCCCTTTTTGTTGCTTTTGGTACAACCGCACTTTGATCCTAAGGCTACACTTCGATGGAATATTCACCGTCTAGGTTTAAGACAATGAATTCAAATGTTGCTGCTATAGAGTAAAGGTCAGACCACGCACTGGAGTTCTCCAGCATCCTGGGACAATATTCAGGCAGCTAAATTGATCTGAGACCAGTGCAGACCACTCTCTTTCAAAACTAGCCAGCTGAAAGAAACTTTGGATATAGCCACCAAATCCACACTCGTGACTGCTTTTGAAGGTGTTGACATATCTTAAAGATATTATAATCTTACACACAGATGTACTTACATCCTCAGATGTGTTAGCTGTTCTGGGCAAAAATCTCACAGAACAGTTAATTAGTTTTGACTTAGGAGTCACCTAAGCAGGTCTTGTAGAAAAAGCCACTCAACTGGTCTGACAAACTGATAATTAACAGGATGCTTTGTAACTTGAATTTACAATCAGAAAGACAAAATGATTGAGTCTAATCATTAATAGAGAGACCAATTTTCTGGTGTTAGATTTCTCCTGTAGAAAAACTTGGAAAGGCAATATATATATTTATTAACCCCAAAATATAAATCATATTCAAGTATAACTCTTACTCAAGTTATTATGTTTTACTAGGATATATTTTCTGTGAAATGAAAATGCTTCCTTAGGGTTTGTATTTTTCTTTTTCCCTATGAATATTTTGGCATATAGGGTTTTACAGGGAGAGTTTATTTTCAGAGTGGGAGTTTCCAAAATTATGGTTCCAAATGCTGGCATTGTTAAACTGAATCTTTACACTTACAGTGTAAGAATAGTCAGTGATATCTGGTCCAGTAAAAACATTTTGAATTTCAAGCTAGGCACAGCCAATAAATATCCTAAATTACATCCAAAAGCACCTGGATACTTAGACAAGAAATCCTATAAATTATACCTCTAGGATAATATTGAAAGATGAGAATCAGGATCAGGATTTACACTTTAAAAAATGAAGTCAGAATTTAGCTCTTGCACAGAATGAACCTTCAGCAGGCACTTCCAGTGTTACCATTTTCTCTAAAAAGCTCTGCAGATGGAGTACATCTCTTGCTTACGTTGCCACTTGCTCCAGAAGTCCTCCTCCTACTGAGTTACTTCCTCTCTTTTTGTCTCACCTCACAACCCTCCTTTTTCACTTTACTCTGCAACCAAATCCTCCCTCTGCTCAGCTCAGCACATTTCTCTGTGCTCACTTCAGGCTGAAGGAGAACACTGGCATGTCAACACTTTAGGCTTTGAGTGTGCTTGTTCTTTTACTTTCTCTATCCCCATACAGTATGCGATTTTCTTCTAGCTATCTGCATGAATGTAACCATTCTAGTTCTGTAAAAAATTTGCTCTTTATTCTGCCTCTCTTCCTGCAGAAAACTTTATCATAGTTTTCATAAAGGCCTTTACAAAATGGGGAGAGAGGCAGTCTCTGTTCTATTCATTCCTTCAAACTGAAAGTCAAGCATATGCTAGCACTTGTTTTCTTTGAAAGATGTGACGAGAGATTCTACCTGCCATATGCAGGTAGAGTCCTACAATACTGATGGAAAGGAAGGTCAAAACCAGCTTTTCATGAGCTTTGCACCCAACAGAGCACCATGTCCATTCACAGTGATATTCCTAGCATTAATAGACTGCAGAGATTCAGGTGGCCATGCGATTCCTCTCAAGTAATTTTTATCCAGTGCAATGGCAAATATTAAGCCTTTCTTGTTCACTTTTACTGACAATGAAAGGTTCCCCTGCATCCCAGAGCATAAGTGTGGCAGATAATGTAAATGCAACCAGAAACGTCAGAAAAGTTCCTCTCTCTTATAACTCATTATCTCTAATATTGTCTCTTTGTATTATTATGTGTCTCCCCTCTGGCAACTCCTGCTAGCTGCTTAAGCAGAAAAGAGAACTGCTTTTCCAAGACTATTTAATAGGAAAAAAAACCCAAAACAAACCTTCTATAGATTTATGTAAGATAGATAGAGCTCTGGATCCTCAAATATGACAGTTAGCATAGGTTGACTTGAACTTCATCCATATGACTTATTGAAACTGGATGGATTAAATTAAATCAATACACTGGATATTACTTTGCCATCTACTATTACATCTGGGCTGAAATGATCTGATGTGGAGCGAATTCAGGTCAGACTGAGATGAGGTACTGTGTACCAGAAGACAGCAATTCCACTTGTTAATTAGTGGGTTGTTAGCAAGACTTTAAACAACTTGGCAACTGGTTGGCAGGCCTTGTTCAGTGGTGAGCACATATGATCTACTGACATTTAAAAGGAAATAACTCACTTACAATCCATATCATCACACTTCTTCATCACACTTTTTCTACCTAGTCTTGTCACAGTCAAGAGCAAGGAGTTAAGGCAATGGAAGAGATAAAAACAAAACAAATTTTGCTTTCTTTCTCTTTATTTAACCTGACAGCATTCTGAAAACAAAGAATTTCACTATTTGCCCTGTAAAGTTCTAGCTGAAGGACTAGGTTTTTTTGCCTAGAAATAGACCAAGTACCCTTTTTCCTTAACATAAGTTGTTTTTCTAGTTCTCTAACACAGTAATAAGTTAGAAATATGAAAGTGCTAGTCAGAAGACTTAAAAATCATCAAGCAGACCAAGATTAAGAATCATTGCAGGGTTTGTTCTGGTTTTCTTTCCATTCAGTATTTACTACACTTTAAGTTCACTATTTTGTTTTCATTCACTGCTTCATGTCAATATGCACTGTACAAGACCATTGGAGTGATATAAAAGTACTTCACAGTCTTTATTTATCCTTATAACTACTGTGCACAGAGGGTATTTCACTCATTTTATAAGTAATGAAATGTAGCACCAAGAAAATAAGTGACTTTCTCAGTGTTAGAGAGAAGAGAAACTTGAATTAAACCTTCTTATTCCAAAGATGTGTACAAACCTGGAGTGCATGTTTCACTGGCGTTATAGAGGTCACAATTTCACTCTTCCCTTTCTGCAGATCACTCATGTGTTCCAGAGCACATCTACTGTCTGATGCCCAATGAACCCCTCTCCACACCAGATGACTATCTTCTTTTACTGTGACAAGTTAGCACTACATGGAAAATTACTAGATGTCATCTGAGATCCTGCCCCATGTTTAGTGACAGTCTCAGGAACAGAATCACCCCGTTCAGAGGAACACAGAGTTGCAAAGATTTGCTAATGATGTGGTAAGTGCAATGTCACTTGCATTTATTTCTGCTATGCAGTTCTGTGGATCCACAGAACCACCAGCTCTGAGTGTCTCCCTAAGTCCCCTTTGAGTCCAAACCTGGAACCTGCTTCGAAGGAGACTTATCCTGCCCCACCCTATATGCTTTAAGTCACATTATGGAAATGTCTGAACTGAGCTGTCTGGAAGATATGCTCCAAAAGTTTTTTTCAGCACCCCTCACAGCACCTCACAGGACAGATAGAGTTAGTCTAATGCAGGCCACCCTGAAATATACCTCAGATGGATCCTGGTCATCAGCACCTAATTCTTCTGACTGCAGATTAACCTCTATGACACTGAACCACTTGATTAGCTAGAGCCCTCTTTTAGGCATGAACTTTTTTTGCAAGATTGACAAAATGAATTAACACTTATTTATAGGTCAAGTTAATGTGACTCTTATGTGGGTATTCACTGAAAAGTCCGAATTAAAATTAATTCCCAATGAGAACTCTTTTAAACAAACTTGATTATAGATGTGTATGGGATAGAAGTGTGAGAATTATAATGATTCTTCTAACCTAAACAGTATTGATGGAGCATGACAATGAGTGATCTCCTTTGCCTTTCCACTTCTTTAGGATGATGAAATACATTATTGTAGCAGGATGCTCTGCCTAAGTGGGGATAAAACAGCATTAGGCTTACACTGCTTATAGTCTTGAAGAATGCTGAGACCAGCCTGACGCTTCAATCCTAAAGTTAAAAGTTTTAGGATGTGAAAAATAGTATTTCCTGACAGAAATTGACACTGCTGAGGATATGGCAAAGTTCCTAATGAAGGAACCAATAAATAATACCACTGATATCTTATCTAAAAGTGCTGAGCTAAAGGCTGCTGAGCTGGCATGTGTAGCCTAGAAACATTTGATTGACAGTCAATCACTTTATACTATAAAAGCTCAGTCCCACTGTTTTACAGCACTAACCTAACACATTTCTTCTGGAGGTATGTGTGAAGATTTCTTCCTTGAGCAGGAATGCTTCAAGGTTACTCCCTGAGGCCAAGTGAGAGATTTGCTCACAGTCATTGGCATGGGTAGGTAACATAAATCTCTACTTGTTAATTATTAACCTAGCTTTGAAGTTATTGATTTAACAAATATGGCATTACACTATTATTTATAACTATCTAGACTGTGTTAATTCTGATTAATGTCTCTTTAGTCTAATTATTACAATCAATTTAAATCTTTCTATCAAGATATTTATATAAAACAAACATAATATTTATATGTCTGTGTTAATATTCATAAAAGATAAATTCACATAAAGGATCAATTATTCCTATATAGTCCTTTAAACATAAATTGTTGACCAGGTTTGGGACTTGGATTGGATCCAATCCAAGAATCCCCTTTGAGAAGGAGTTTAGAAAAAGAGCAAGGAGGTTGAACTTCATGACTCAACGGGACTGCTGCCCTGATAAACTTTGTCTGCAGCTTTCTTTCCATCTGAGACAGTTAAAAAGAGGAAAAGCATGGTCATGTTTCCATTAGAATGGTGGGAGATTTTGGTGCTAGCTGCAAGGTCTGAATATCTTTCATAAGACCTAACATGTGGCATGCTCAATAGAAGTTCCATGTTCAGGGCATCTCAAAATTTCTCCTGAGCCATTAAATACATTAGCAATCTCCCTTAAGAAGAATAACTGGCAGCGAGGAACTCAAAAAACTTAGAAAAAATATGAGACTATTAATTTTCTTAATTTACAGTTTTATGATGCAATTTCTCACCCAAATGAAAGCTCCACTCTTTGAGGTGAAATGTTTAAAGATGTCTGCACAACTGCAATAAAAATATTCAAGGTGATGAAAGACCAAGAATATGATGAGGTTATTGTAATTATGGCAGAGCTTGCAGGTACAAACCATCTGGCAGAACTGCTAATTTCATAGCAGCATATTCTCAGTGTGCTAACTTTGTCAAAATCTTTGAAAGTCAGCATCCATTTATATTCTGAGCTACTGTTTTCAAAGGTCACTCTCTAAAGTGTTCACAAAAAGACAGAGAGAATAGAAAAAGCCTGACTATTTATTCACATTTTACTTGCACATAAAAGGCAATTCTCAATTTAACTGGGAGAAGAAATATGGCATTCATTCCATAGTTGAGAAACATTGAGTTGTAGCACTTGAGAATGCCTTTAAACATACTGATAGGACAATACTTTCTTATCCTGGAATTATTAACACCATATTTTCTTTAATATGTAGAATTACTTTTTAATTATAAGCATTTAATCTGACTGTCTGATGATACACATCCTACATATTTGCATTCTGGTTGTGCATGAAAATTTTTCACAGGACCAATGATCTGTCATAATCTTTTGATTTAAAATACTCTAATAATTCTGAAGAAACTTTGCAGTTAATCATCAATTAATCCCTGTCTCCCCAAAGACTATTGTCTCTACAGACCACATAGCTCTCAAGAGAGAGACCAAAAAACAGTATAGTCAAGACCAAACTAGAAATTGTTTCTCCTTCCTTGAAAGATGTATTCTTCCAATTCATCTGCATGCAAAACCATTTTGGTCTTCTTATTTGAGGAATGTAAATCACATACAATGTATTAATTCATTTTTTTCAGAAAGGAAATTTTCCTTTTGCAGAAATCTCTGCTGATAGCAACAGATTTTTATACTGTATGGCCAAAGTAGAAGAGAGGTTTAAATATTTCCTTTTGGGAACTTTATATTTGGCACACATTTTTCATTGGACAAACACACAAATGAATCCCATGACAGTTTTTTGCAGTGATTTTGGGGGGTTTATACACAGTTTACCAGAACCAAAGGGGATTATATATGTAATTTATTTGTTTGCTTGCTCTTAAGATTATCTATTTTCTGCTTCCAGACAATGATGAAGACAAATATTTTCATCCTTGACAAAATGTGACTATTTCAACCTGAAATTTCTTCTAAATATTCAAAAAAAAGTTTCTTTTAAAAACCTCAGTAAATACTGATATTTGCCATTTGTAAACTGCATATTTCAAAGATATGTCAGCTGGTATTCTGACTGCTGAGGAGAAAAAAAAAAATTGTAATTTTTTCTGTGCATAAGTTGCTAAATTTAGGACTGGTATACAGCCAATACCCATACCTGAAAGGCTCATATGTAGTGAAATATATTAAGTATCACTCAAAATTAGTAACAGTGATTTTTTAAACAGAAGTGTCATATTCTGCAGTATGTATAATAAACTCCACACTTACACAAAAGTTTAAAAGCTAATTTCAAGCTAAATGTTTCAATTAGCACCAGAATAAGGTTTTAGAAGAAATACAATTAAACATATTTTTCACCTCTGCTGTGATAGGTTTGTATTCGTACTTATTGAGGAAGTATATGAGATTATGCTTGGAAGATTCCTGGAAAAGCTTGTAGGAATGAGAAATACAAACAAACAAGATAGATAACGAGAAAAGGAAGGGTTGAATATATTAAGAATGAATGGCAAATATCACTCGGATTAATAGTATATGTTTCCTTGGTAAAGTAAACCGTAATCAAACCAGAAAACGAAATGAAAGAAATTAAGAATGGACTGAAGGATATAAGAAAGAACAATGTGCGTAGAACAAATTTAGGAAATAAACTGAAGAGTAAAAGATAAAAATATGACAGGACAAACTGTACTTAGAATTCTGATAAAATTTTAACTGGCCAAAAGCCATGTATCTGATGCCATTGTAGTATACCTCTGAGCTTGTATACCTCTGAGCTAGAATCTTTTTTGCAGATTTTCTCATGTTGTCCACACTTCTGTTTGCACATGCAGTCACAGTCCAGGGCTGTTAGGAGTCAAGTCCAACATTAGTTTTCTCCGTAATTTTTACTTTGTTACATATGGCAAAAGAAATGGACTCAAAAATCTCAGATTGGGAAATCTATGGGAGTTATAACAGAAATAATTTAATAGAGTAAAAACCACTGAAATTTAAAATTATTTTACAGGTGTTTTGGGCCATATTCATTCATAGGAAAACTCTGATTTTTCAACACAGATTTAACCGAGTATTACTTCAGGGATGGCTTTTTTTGTAAGAGGTAGCTTGAGCCATTAGTTTTTGGCATGGTTTATGAGATTTTAATTTAATTCTGCTGGGGCTGCACTGTCCTCTATTGATGCAAAGGATGTTCAGAAATAGTGTGGGAAGTGTGGAAAAGCAGAAAAACTCTGCCCGTATATGTGTGAGAGCAGAATGATGGTAACCCAGAAAACAAGAACACAAAAAGCTAGAGCTAAAATAACAGCAATAAATATGTTTTTAGGCTACTTATTTAAAGGAAACTATAGCCCTGTATCCAAGGAGGGTTATTCTCTTATTCATTCTGTGAAAGTCAAATACAAAATAAAGCCCTAAATAAGTTTGCCAGCACTGTTGCTGCTCCCTAAAGAGCAACGAGGATTATATTTGTGCCTTCATCCTGCAAACAGAAGGATGATGAGAGATGTGTGAATGTTTATAGGCAGACCTGGCCAACCTGGCCAACCTAACTAGCCTTGGCTCAAGGTTGCTAAGGCAGTGGTGGTTGTTACAAAAATAGGCAATATTAATGAGTAAAGAGACTCTTGAATGAGTGAGAATATGGCTAATTTTTCCTCAAGGAAGATTTTCCTAAAACGATTTGGAAATCACTATGTGTAGAGCCAGCTGGTTATCCAGGTCAGATACAATTCAATTGTTCTGTCCTTTGTTTATAAGTATTCTCATCATATTGTCTAGAACCAGGCAAAATCAGGCTCTTACACAAAAGTTATGTCCTTCAGAAATATATTAAAAATATCTTGTACAACATGACTGGAACAAGTTCACCTAGTTTTGCGAAGCTTAGGTATAGCAAAACAAACCACAAAAATAAAATGTTGTGATGAAACTCTGAAATTTTCCAGACATCAAAGTGGAACACTTGGGTAGATTTAAAACCTAATCAATTACACAGGATTTTACAGGGGAAACAAAACAAAACAAAAAGCAAATCCAAAACAAAAAAACCTCTACTAATGTGATGAAGAGATGACTGTTGTAGTATCCTATGCCATTAATAACCAAATTAAAGATTAATCTGCAAAGAAACCAACAAATAACATGCATTCGGGAAGAGAACAGGAGAAGGCAGTGAAATTCTGTCTGTCATATTTGCAGTATACAGGGAAAAATATTTCCCTCTGCTTTACAAAGACGATAGATAATCTTCCAGCCAGTACATTCCAAGCAAGAAAAAGTGGACCACAGAGAAGTTGATTGAATTTTATGACTGACAGAGAAATCTAAGAGGCCAAGGGAATTTGGAGGAGCATATAAGAAGGAGATACCTTAACACAGTGTGACAAAAGACACAGTAGTAAATAAACTCTAGGCAGTAGAGTGTCAATATACAGTTGATTTGGGGGTTTTGGATATTCTCTAAAAGGCATTATCAGGTAACCAGTTGCTTCTTAAAGTTTTGATCAGAATTTTTGGAAGGTTGTTCTAATAGGAATATAGAAAAAGGTTCATCAGTGCTTTGCAGAAAGTGCTTCTGAGAATTACAAAACACCAGATTAATTCTGTGCTGGAAACAAAGGATATGAGATGCTACATCTTTTAAAAAGAGCCTCAGTAGCTGAAGAAAAAGACCATAAGTTATGCAATGGAGACCAAGTAGCTTTCTTATGTAACTAATATAAAACATAAGCAGAATTAGCAAAAAATGCGACAGCATTGGTTTTCCATGCTGCGCTGATTTTGACAGAGATAAAATTAATTTTCCCTTTAGTAGCTAATAAGGGGCCATGTTTTGGAATTGTACTGGAAACAGTGTTGATAACCCGGGGATGTTTTAGTTATTGCTGAATAGAGCTTGCCCAACATCAAGGCCTTTTCTGCCTCTCTCATCATGCTGCCCAATGAGCAGGTTGTTGCTGCACAAGGAGATGGCTGGGGACACAACTGGAGCAGCTGATCCCCAACTCACCCAAGGGACATTCCGTACCATACAGCTCAACATGGAAAGCCAGGGGAAAGAGGGACTTTTGGATTGATGAAAGTAATTTTTCTTCCCTGGTCATTGTTGTATGTGATACAGCCAGACTTTCCTGGAGATGGTTGAACACCTGCCTGCCAATAGGAAGTGTTTAAAATTTTTTATCTCAGTCTGTGAGGTATTTTCTTTCTTATACCCTTCCGATTCTATTCCCCATCACATGAGGGGAGTGAGCAGGTGGCTGTTTGGGGGTTTGTTGATGGTTGGGATTAAAGCAGGACATGTGCACACTATATACAAGCATTCTAACTGTGCAGAAAAATCCTGGATGTAGTCCCTTGTTGTCCTTATTTATAACAAAAGGACCTCTCTGTTTTTGGAAATTATTGAAGAAATAATCACCTCTGAAATTTGCTGCAGAAATTCAGTATAGACAGAAAAAGAATAATACTATTAGATCTATACCTTTGTATGAAACCACTGAAGTACAAAGGAAGGAAAGTTATCTTGTCATGGATTGTACTTACACGTTTGATATCATATTGGTTTTTCAGAAAACTGCATCTGGATGGAGTTGGTGAAAATATTCTAAACATGATACAAAATCTCTGTGGAAATTCTTGAGAAACAAAAGAACCCAAAACATGAGAAATGTAATTGGTTTAACTTGAGGGCAGGTAAAAAATAAAGTTGTAAATAAGGTTGTAAATTCCACTGACCATCTTTAGCTGTTAAAAAAGCCCCCCCC
>VXBU01013712.1:835621-874994 GCA_013400315.1 Bombycilla garrulus | reverse complement strand
AAAAAAAAAAAAAAAGCATTCTCATTATTTCTTTCAAAGAATAGTCATCATGTCTTGATTCTTGATAGGTGATATTTCCCTGAGTGGGCATTACACAGAAATTTCAGCAAAAGAACAGCAAAAATAGAATAATTAAATCTAAATGTATGTGAAAGTACAAAGAAAAAGAAAAACCTTCTTAAAATCATTGAAACTAGGAGCAAACATTTGATGAATTATGCTGAGCTTTTTGAATCTGGTGCTTTGTGACAAAATCACCAGAGATGCTAATTATTGTGAGAGATGTAACACTCAACTGTTGGTCTTGGGAAAATCTGCAACATTTGTGACATGCATATGCCACCATATTCTTGCCTTCTTGTGCAGAAGAAAAACCCTTTTTCTCTGTTGTATTTGAATGGGTATAGAGATGAGAACAGTAAGAGACCAAGTGTCTGGTGTATCATTACTCTCAGACATTATAAAATCTATGCCTTACCTTTACAATTCATCACTCTCTCAAAGTTGGTGGGGAATTGAGTGATGCTTTATGTACAGGTACTTAAAAAAACACTGCAGTTAGTCATTTACATCAACTATGTAAATTTTAGTTGAACAATTTAAATTTGAAAAGGAATCGTGACTACAGAGATAATGTATTCAGACTGCTTTTGCCCATGCAGGAATACTATTTATGCTGTACTGTATTTCCATATACTGTTTGATTTGTAAAATTAAACATTTATGTCCTTTATTGATATAATAATTTCATGTCTTTGGAGAATTAGTGAGCACTGATCAATAGTTTGGAGGTTAATCAGTACTTTACTTCTTCACTCCAGTTAAATTTAGTTCAATTAAATAGAATTGATGCTAATTACTGTCCTGATTGAGCAGTGGTTATTACCATATTACCATTCACTATCAGGAAGCTAAATCAGTTCCCCAAGAGGCAGCTCAGTAGAGCAGTTATAGTGACATAGCATGCCCCAATTAAGCCATCCATATTGTGATAACATATTTATGTAGAAATTTTCATGCTGATACAAATTAGAAACTTGTATTATTTTCAAGACTCAACAGCATACAGCTGAGATATAGATGAGTGCACACCAGTGTAAAGATGGAAGAATGTATTAATTGACCCTAAAGCAATGTTCCATTGCACCAGTAAAAAAAAGGACTTGGTTATATGAAGGTTCAGTTCAGTAAGAAACAGAGAAAGTGCTCACCTTGTGGAGGAAAACTTGAGAAACTGCCTTTTCTGAAGCATTTAAAAATATAATTTTTGCAAATGGTTTCACACACAGTGGATTCTAGTCCTTTTTCTTTCTTTCCCTATATTCCTTCTCTCTCTTTAGAGGCCAAAGCATAGATGTAGATGCTGGGATTTAATCTATGCATGAAGAGTCATTAGTGCTACATTTGAAGTAAATGGGGTAAGAGTTCAACACTGTGATTATACTTATTTTTTTAATTAAAACAAAACAACACAAAAATGCATACAGAAGTGTTCCAAAAAAAGAGAGAAATACAATTATATCACGATAGCATTTGCTGAATTATTTATTTCATTTTGTTGCCTTTCTCCCCACACCCGCCTTTTCTGAAGGAAATCCAAGCATCTGTAATAGCTAACAGTGATAAAGGAGCAACAATTCATGTTTTCAAGCTGGGCAGAAACATTAAATAATTAATCCTTGTATGACTGTCTCTTCTCTCTTAAGTTAGAAAAGCAAAATTATTCAATATGTTTGTATTCAATGTGTCATATCATCTGGTGAATACAGCTTTGCCTATCCAAATCTATATAGTTAAAGTGAGATCCATTTATCAGTTCAGCAAAAAGCCTATACATAAGAAGATGAAAATATTATTATTCTCCCTATGATAGCTCTCTCAAAAGTTATGCTGTCCTAAGAGACCTTCTTCTCCACTTTCTTTTGATCAAAACTTTTTATCTTTCAATATTTATAAAATATGTGTTATATAAGAGTACTGCGCTGATATGCATGTGGCGGAGGGAATGTTTAATTTGGTTGTTTTTTTTTATTTAACTTAGTTTAAATCTTTTACGCACAATATTATCTTTTGCAACAACCATTAGTTAAGTTTCAGGTTTGATATAACTTCCCAGGCAATAAGTCACAGCAGAGTTTATCTGAGTTTAGTAGTTATGATTCTTAGGGGCAGACAAAGAAGATAGCTGTGTGCCCTTCATCAGCCTTCTTCCCCATAACTTTTCTTCAGAGTTAGAAAAATCATGGAAATTAAAGAAATAAGAAATAAACCCAAACCTTAAAAGTACCGTACACCCAATCCTCTCTTCTTCCCAGACTTTTCTCACAGTTTTCTCTATTTCTTCCTCCCTAGAGATGCAGCAGGATGGGGCATAGGAGCTGTTGTCTGTTCATCACATGTCTGCCATTCCTTCCTCCCCAGGAGAAGGACTCACACTCTTCCCCTGCTCCAGCATGGGATCCCTTCCACAGGAGATGGAAACAAGGATGTTGGTTTTGATTTGCTCAGGTGCTGTAGGCAAACATCTTTCCTGCTTTTCAATTATAGAGATGAGCCAAAGAGAAGAACAGGTAATAATTTGTTGCTATTTTACTAATATTGAAAATGTAGTTTTTATATTCTGTAAATATTTAAATCACATCTACAATTAATTTTGTACAGATGCGTTGCTGTAGGACAAAATATGAAATACAAAATTTCTAAGGTTACAAGAAAAGCCGACGGTTGGATTTATACAAAAATGCTTTCTAATTCTTTCTCGGTTTCTATTTTTACCCATCACATTTCACACATATTTTTAGTAAATTTCCAAAGTTCTCAAAGTATTTTGGTTTTTATTTTTAATATATTTTGTTTTCAGATTGTTTTGATTATCCTGCTTGTTTATCCAGAGTAGAGACAAAAGTCTCGTTACAAATCAACACAAGTGCAGACAGAATCCTCACCAAGAGACACCTCTTCTCCTTTTGAAAATGATAATAAAGGTGATCCAAAAGATTGTCCCAAAGGAGATTTGGATCCCATTTCTGCAGTCTATCTGTTTAAAATACATAAGTTTGAAATCCAGCTAATGGAGCAGAGGTGAGTCTATTGTAGTGCAAATCTCAGCTCTTCCTTCAGAAACAACCTAAGACAATAAAGAAGACAAAGTAGACCCATGTCTTCCTCTCTTCTTGTGAAATTCTATTGGAAATCAAATTCACAGTGAAAATTTCATTCTCCTCCCTGACACCAGTTAACTGTTTCCTTTTAGAATTACATAAGAGCACCTGTATGATAAATATACCAATCAAGCTCTCCACAGACAGGCTGACATGGGTTTAGTCAAGTAAACCAGACTCTCAATACAACAAATTCTGTTTCTGAAGCATGAAGAGGTGATGATTTTTGTTGGGTTCCTAGTTTTCACTTTCATTTTGACAGCAATTGCAAAATTCAGCAATACTAGGTTAGGATAAACGGGCTCGATTTTACCTTGCCTGTCAGATTTTTTTAGAATATGCCTTACATCTGAATAAAAACAGAAAGCCTTTGGCTGAGCTTCCCTTTGTAAAAAAATTAGTTTGAATATATATAAATGTAGGAAGTATTGCAGTTATGTACACATAAAGATGCCAAGTGCTTAATTTAGGGAATGTATTCATGTTGAGAAATGAGCAACACAGGATAGGCAGACTAAATGCAGGCTCTCAAAAGATTTTCATAATTCACGTAATCTTATAACAAGCATTAGTTCCTTTAGATGCTTAATTTTATTACAAGCAACTTCTGAACCTTTGGAGGTGCACAGAGCACAAACTCTAGTCAGAATTCTTCTCTGATGTTTAAGTAATTTAATTAATTATTATAGACCTGCAGGACCTTGATGGATTTATAAGAAAAATATGTTCCTTTAATGTAGCACTTACACCCCTATGGAATTGTTCTACTGAATAAGACTTTTTGTTGGCAAGATTTACTTTCTTGGCTAAATGTAATGATTTGCTGGTTTTCGAAATTTTTCTTTTCTCCTACCACCACCCATCTTGTCGATTTAGGAAATACTCATGGCTGATAAAAGCATTTTAAGATAGTACTTTATCAAAAAAATAAATAGAATAGGAGCTCATTAATATAAAGCTGTGTAATTTAAAGTTATCGTTAATACTTGTGGTTTTGATGCATTATTGTTTCTAATATTAGAATCAATATAAATACATCATTATCATTCATTATGAGAGCAATTAGGCAAGGGGGAACACATATTTGCGTATACACGTGTCTTGAGCACTTGGCAGTTACTGAACAACATTTCTTGATTATGATGGTTTAAATCCATAATTATTTATCCTAATATAATGTAATAAAGTAATAATTCACTTGTTTACAGAGCAAACATAACAGACACAGAAAACCTGCCTGATAATGGTGAGCAAGCAGATATGACAGACATTTTTTGCCCCCCCAATGGTGTCTTGTCTTCCTTTGTTACCGTATAAGGGCTCTAAAATTCTTCAAGGGCTCCTCAATAGTATTCTGGTATAGAGGAGAGATTCATGCTGGTAGGAGACTGATTAAGGCATTCTGCAGTCTAGAGGTTATGAATAAGAAGAGCTGCTGAGACAAATTGGAAGAGCTGATGGTGATACTCTGGTTTATATGGGGACTGCAATAGACTTCAGAGTCTCTAGTATCAGAGTAAAGGAATAAGGCATCTCTGAATCTATTCTTCTGTTTCTATATTAGTATTTTCTCCCAGTTAATTGTTTTTGTTTGTTTGTTTGTTTTGGGGAGGGGGCTTTGGCTGGTTTATTTGTTTGTTTGTTTGCAGTAAATTCTAAATCTGTGGGAATAAATACCAAAATGCCATTGAAAAAATTGTACATAATTTTGTTTTCTAGAATAACATATTTTATCGTCATCCTCATTGCCCTGGTTTGGTCCAGAAATAATTATGCAGTAGGTGCATCTATATTTTGTACAGCAGAGAGTTTAATTGCTTGATAAAGTGATATTCAACTGTTTTCTCAACTAACATGTTGATTACATCATGCTTTTAAATGCATATTTAATTTCAAGAATATACTAAACTTATTAAGCATGTTCTTATCTTTCATTTACTAAGATAAGATCTTCATGTGTTTATAGTTTATTGCAATATTTATTTCAGCAATATCCCAGTGATGTTTCACACTTTTAAATGAAAGCAATTTGCCAATAATTATGGTAGGTTTTTATTCCTGACAATTTTAAGTGGTGATTGAATGCTTTGTTTATGCTGTCTAGTTTAAATATGAGTTACTTTAAACGATTCCTGTGCCTTTTGTTACACAGGCAATTAGACAGACCAAGGGCGTTGTCTCCAGTATATCTCTCTTTAGCTTATATCTCTTCCTGAAAGGAGGAGTGGAGGAGTGTCCTTGAATAGGCAAGAGCTTCTAGTGGAGAAAATACTATAGAGGGATAAAGACATTTGAGATAACTTACTCTGTCAGTCACAGGCTAATGGAAAAAGTTGCCACCTGATATTATAACAAAGATGAACTATGTGCTTGTCTACAGAGACTGGATAGAAAGACAAGAGCCTGCTCCTCCTGCAGGAAAGTTGATCACCAAAGTGATATTTACACCGAAAATTGTGCTTTATCAGTACAGCTGAATTATTAAGCCTCATCTATAGGCAGAATTTAGGGAGTTTTACACCTGGCAGTATTGCACGACTTCCAGGCAAAATCCGGCACTTAACGTGCATCCTTAAAAGTTATATCATACATCTCTGAGAGGATTTATATCCCAAATTAGGAAAAAGATGAAGATAAAAAAGAAAGGCTTTTCACTGCCTATGTTTCCAGACTGTTCTTACACATGAAAAGATTCACAAAATCAAATTATCTATGAACTAGTTAGCATTTCAGAAATCTGTCATTAAAAAAAAAAACCAACCACTGCTTTATATATGATATAAAAATCTCAGTTCAGTTGCATAGAGAAGGAAAATTCAATTCCTCAGTGAAAGGATTTTCCATCCCTCTCTCCACCCTGACTTGGAATAAAACACAAATATTTCATATCTCTGTAAGAAAAGACTTGTACCTCCAGTACCCAAAAGTCTAGCATACCTCATCAAGAAAGTCACATTTCCGAAGGCCATGTTCTGGCGCAGAACCTTGTACAGCACAGCCTTAATTAAGAAGAGACTTTGAAACTATGGAGGTTTTGTTATAAAGTGTTGTGAAACTGAACATATCCGATTTGTTGAATTGATAAACGGCATAAATAAAAATGGTGATTGTGCCTTTAAAAGACAAAAGACAACTACGAAGTTTATTGAAGTCAACAAAAAGACTTCAGCACTACAGAAATATCTGTAGTGTGTGGCTTTAGTATTTGTAAATTCCTGCTGTGGGTTTTTGTCTTTAACAATATCCAGCAGGCAAAATATTAACACAGAAATAAATTAGATAAAGATGTTCTTGTGTAATTTCCATTCAAATTACATGGAAATCTGATTGCCCCTGGAATATACATCTGCTGAGAAAATAAACACCCTCAGATTTATTATTTTAAGACTGCAAGTCCAAAAAATCACAGAGTGATTCATTACAAAACTATCTTCAAATGAAAAGTTTGATAATTTATAAAGTGAATAATTTACTTGATTTTTTTCCACATATGTCAAGAGAATAAAATAAAGTTTTTAATCTATACTAATATTTTAGGTATAATAGCTACAGCATACAGACTCGGTGGCTTTGTTCACCTGATAATGCCTGTAGAACAGTCCTTTGCTGAGAAAATTTAACACCTGTTTTCTTTTGTTCTTTGTTTTTTTGTTTTGCTGGGTTTTTTTTAATATGACAGCTTGGGGCTTGGATTTGATGGGAGTGAAGAGGGTTGTTTTTAGGTGGTTATTTTTTCTCTCTTTCCCCCACTCCCATGGAGATTAGTAATTCTACCTAGCACTATATCACCATACAGGAGTTAAACCTTACAGTAGTGAATAAAGAATAAAAAACTGCACATGAAGCTAGGAAAAAGTAGTTTCACTGTTTTGTGAAGCTTCCTGCTACACTAGAAGCATAAGTAAATATAATTTTGGTGTCCTTATCTCCATATTACACACAAGTTGAGGGTTTGTCAATATTCTTCTAGGCTCTTTTGAACATTTATCAGTCAGCATTGGCAGCTTGACAGGATGACTGCTAACTGAATACCAAATGCAGCAACACAAAGCTCTTATTCTTCAGCAAGTTATTACTTTGAAACGATTATTTTTAAGATAAGTTTTCTACAAGTACGTAAGTTCAGAATATCCACCATCTCTGAGTTCTGGGAGGGTGTAAAATACTTTGATGCAAATTGTATCTGTAAGCAGTACATGTAATAGGAATCTTTCTGTGTAAGTGGATTTTTATATTGAAAAGGAATGTGATTATTCCCTAACATATCAAGGTCTGTGATTATTCCCTTACATATCAAGGTCTTATATAAACTACTGTTTATACTAATGTTTATAATTAATAAACTTCAAATATTTTGGATGGAAGCTCATGCAGAATGTGATGGCATTCTTGGATTAATGTATGGGTTTTTACATATTTATAAAAAATCCAATTTTACTTTTATTAAACAGAAAACCTGCACCACATTGAATGCATAGAAGGTTAGAGGTGAATAATTTCTCCAGGACATGGAAGTGCTCACTTCCAATAACTTAGGAGCTGAATGAGGATGCCGTGGGAAAAAAAAATGCTTACCCTACAGAATTACAGATGTGCATTTGGAATAGACCAGTTTCCATACCATTATACATTTTTGCATCTGAAGTGATCTCTGTTTCTCTGCATTCTCCACTGCTGAGAGGGTGAATGAAAATAACTCAAGAGCTAGAGATAAACCATGTTCCTGTTAAAGAAAGCCCTGATCACATTAAAAGGTTTTCTAATCATCTCGCAGCAAATAAAATGTAATGATGGTATGCATGCAGTGTAGAAATTATCTGGCTGTTAAAATAATGGACTGGTTTTTGTTCATTACAAGATACACTTTTATAGCATATCTTGAAGATGCAATTCCATCAACCAGATGAAAAAAGATTAATTAATTAATTGATTATAATTATTTGGAAGATGCTGTAAAGGTTTTTTTATATAATTTAATTTCCATTTATTCTTGAAATAATGTACTCGAGTGGTAATAACTAAGATTATCCAGTTCCTTTTCTCTTACAAAAAGAATCTGTTTATATAATAAAATAAAATGTAGTTTCAATGTCTGAGAAAAGAAATTGCTAAAGATTTCTAGGGAGTGGGAAAACAGCTATAGAAGAAGTATGTGGTATAAAATCTTCCATATATCTAATGGCATTCTTCTAGATGTACCTTGCATAATATTTATCTAATTTAGCAAATGATAGTGATAATATTTTTTCCAAGTTAATATTTCAAAACTTTTTATATTATCTCATCCATCACTATTGTTTTTTTCTGCATTCTTTAATCTCATTTCTGTTTTCTTTGGTTCCAGTTGGTATTGTTGCTGCTTCTTAGTTTAGTAAAAGCTACCCTTAGACTATTTTTTTTGAGTTTTTATGATGATGGAACTCAAATGAATACAGAAAGAAAGAAAACATAAAGAGATGCATATACCTTTAAAGAAAATTCACTAATAATGTGAATATATACCCCTGAAAGTAACATTTACTCAACTTTATTCTTAATTACACCTTGAAATGTGTAAGCTTAAGTCTGTTGCTTCACTTAATTAGGCTTTTTCCTTGTAATTCAGCTTGTATTTTACTGGCTGTTTCCAGATCTCTATTCTTCAAATTGCAGAAGTTTAATTATTTCTTGATTTGCATGTAAAAACAGCATCATTAATGACATTACAAAAAGGAAAACATTCTCACTCTTTAAAGTAACATGGATTTTGTAGCGCAGTCTCTCAGAAGATAATCCTGCATCCGCTTTGTTTTATCCTTTTTAGATTCCTTGTGCTTCCTAACTGATGTGCCACAGAACACACTAGCAATTAAGATGAAAACTGGGGCTGATGGAAACCATTGATTTTGGATTTAAAACAATTAATTCCTCCAACTCACAATATGTGAGTGTTCACGTTGTTTGTTGTTGTAGTTATTCAGGAACCAGTTGAGTCACTTATGCAGATAACTGTGTATCTCCAAGAGTTCAGAGGAAATTTGAATGGGTAATTAATTGTGATAAACTTCTCATTTGAAACGGATCATTCATTTTCCCACTTGGTCTTTTTATCATCACAGGGCACAGGAGCCATAGTCACAGAGTAGCACTTTTGTTAGATAAGCAGACTGTTAGAACTGCACACAGACCTAACCTGAAGCCAGCACCATCCAAATATAAGATGAAGGGGCACACGCAGACCTGGGGGAACAAAGAGAGCAATAAGCTTACTAGGAAATTTCATTGACGTATCATCAGGAATGTTATTTTCAAACTTTTTATTGGAATTTGCATTAAAGGCAGTAATTTTAAAAGATGTAAAGGAGTCAGTTCTGCTTCTCAAGACATGGTCTCCAAAATGTGAGAAATAATGTCTGCAAGTATTTGAAATTTAACACATGAGCAATAGAGGGCAGGCATAAGCTGAAGTGGAAGCCAGTGATGAGTGAAAGGTGACAATAAGTGGGGAGGGACATAACTGTGAAAGGCTTTGAAAGTGAGAAAAGGATCTCGTGCTTGATTTGTTGGAAAGAGACAAGCAACACAAAGAGTGGGTGGTATCAAAGCTTAGAAAATGTTCTTCAGAGCAGCATTAAGAGCAAGATGGATCTGTCTTTTCATCACACAACTGAGGTGACAAAAGCCTGAATATTAGCTACATCTGAGTATTCAAGTCCTTAAGGAGACAAGGGATATCTAAATTTCTACCCAAACCTATTATACGGTCCTTATTTAGTTCTTATTCTGCTTCTTATTCAGTTTATTTCAACTGATCCAGAGAAATTTTGTTGCAGTTAGTACTGCAATAAAGAGGCTCAGTTTGAAGTTTTCTTTACACAAATTTCTTTTCATGAGCCAAATGACATTTTGGCCTAAAATTAAATAAATTTTGATTAAATAGAAAGTAAATTTTCACCACAAAAGAATTCCAATGGAAAATCTTTAACATCTTAAAGTGAATATTTTGTAAGCAATAAAATATCTGGCAGGGTTTGTACAAAAAGATGTTTTTGAATGGTGATACATTTTGCATGCAAACAGGACTGGTTCATGAATAAATTGATAATCAAAAAGAGGCTACATTTGCATATTGTTAGTAATGACTAATCCATCAATATGTAAGAAAATATTCCTGAATCTTTTCTTCATTTCTGAATATTGCAGAAACTGTCAAAAAACCTATACTTTATTTTTTTGTTTTTACTTTGTAAAATTTTAAATTTGTATCTGTGATGTCCTTACCAATTTTTTCTTAATCACAACTACTTTTCTTTTTCTTTCCCAATTTATAATAAGAAATTAAATATAGCAAACACTGTAACCTAACCTACAGAGAGTAACTGTACAAAAAATAATGCTGTAGGTAAAATATCTCTGAATTATTTATGCCTTTGTGCACTATCAAGAACTGCAGTTATTGATAGTATTTGTATATACAGTATTTATATATTTTTTTTGAGTGGCTTCAGGTTATTTTAGGAAATTTAGCCAAGATTATGCAATAGTAACAAATATGGAACCATAAATTCTGCAGATAATATTGAGAGAGCAAGAAAGAACCTGAAGAAATTGATAATCTTCTTCCTCTTCACTGAAGCTTTAAGTCACAATGTTTAGTTGGCCACTAGAGCTTGCTACTGAAGTATTGGTGATGACCATCTTTACACTCCTAATCTGTGATGGACTGCACTTGGAAATATTTCTCATTCTGTGGCTTACCTTTCATTGAAACATAGAATCATTTAGGTTGAAAAAGACCCTTAAAATCATCAAGTTCAACCCTTAACCCAGTGCTACCAAGTCCACCAGTAAACCATGTCTCAAAGCACTACATCCATAAGTTTGAAATACCTCCTGGAGTGGTGACTGGACCTGGGCAGGGCAGGATGTTCGGATGCTTGACAGCCCTTTCAGTGAAGAATTTTTTTCCTAATACCAATTCTAAATCTTGTCTGGCACAACTTGAGGTTGTTTCCTCTAATCCTATAATTGGTTGTCAGGGAAAAGAGAACCATCTCATCTCTACAACTTCCTTTCAGATAGTTGTAAAGACCAATATGGTTTCCCCAAACCTCCCTTTCTCCAGGCTAACCACCCTCAGCTTCCTCAGGTGCTCCTCCTTAAACTTGTATTTCTTCACCAGCTTTGTTGCCCTTCTCTGGTTGTGCTCCAGCCCCTCAGTGTCCTTCTTGTACTGAGGGGACCAGGACTGAACAGAAGATTCAAGCCGCAGTCTCATCAGTGCTGGGTGCAGAGGGATAATAATTTCCCTGATTCTGCTGGCCACAGCACTAATGATACAGGCCAGGATGCCATTGGCTTTCTTGGCCACCTGGGCACACTGTTGGCTCATGTTCAGCCAGATGCTGACCAGCATCTCCAGATCCTTTTCCACCAGGCGGCTTTCCAGACACTCTACCCAAAGCCTGTAACACTGCATGGGTTTATTGTGACCCAAGGGCAGGACCCAGAACTTCATCTGGTTGAATCTCATAAAACTGGCCTCGGCCCATCCATTCAGCCTCTCCAGATCTCTCTTCAGAGCCTTCATGTCCTCCAGCAGATCAACATTCCCACCCAGCATGCTGTTATCTGTGAACTGACCGAGGGTGCATTCACTGTTCATATTATTGATAAAGTTATTAAACAGAACTGGCCCCATACTGAGGCCCAGGGCACAGCACTTGTGCACAGACTGAATTCCACTTACTATAACATTTTGGATGTGGACATTCAGATTGTTTGTTAGCCAGAAGGAGAGCACACCCATCCAAGCTATGAGTAGCCATTTTCTCCATAAGAATGCTGTGAGAGCCAGTGTCAAAGGCATCACTAAAGTCTAGGTGATATCCACAACCTTTTCCACTTATAGAAAACAACATTCATGATGCACCATTACAACTTCTGTATGGTTTACTTGATTGCCATATTCACTAGGAATTATAAAAAAAAATTAAGTATTTACAGTATTTTGCATATACTTACTTTTTTCTTACATAATATCCATTGTTCAGACTGCCTGCTTTTCTCTGTTTTGAAAAGCACTTTTCAAGTGTGGTTGTTATCATGTTCTTTATCTTTTGGTATTTTTTGATATGGTGGAACTATTCTGCTATAGCAAGTGATAGACTCCACAAAATAATTTGTCTGCCTTTTCTGTGGAACTGTTTTTTCATAGAGATGATTTGAAATATAGGTGTCATTTCAATTGTCAGATATATTTTTTATATTTTTAGATTCAGAACTTGCATGTGCCAAAGAGAAAAATATTTCATGTCAGCACAGTACCACTGATCAATCAATTAATGTAAAAGATCCTGCTCAGCCCCTTCCATGCTCATCTTGTCTTTTAAAACAAGCTCTAAGAGACTTATATCTGAAGCAGGTGGTATGAGTATAGGTTAGTGGGTTACAGCCTTTAATTATCTGTGATATCCCGGAAGACTACTGACAATCTACCACATAGATGGCTAAAGAGATCATTACTTCCCCTTTTCAAAGACTAATTATCTCTAGCATGATGAACTATGTCATCAAGCATATAGAAATTATTACTTCCGTTTAAAAATCAAAAATCGGGAAACAAAGATATTCTGCTGGGTTTTTTTACCCGGTTGACGTTTTCTTATGTTTCTCTGCGACTGATGAATTTGCATAAAAATTGTATTAACATATGTGGAAATCCTAACTGGAATATGTTCATAAAGTGCTTTCACTGGAGCCTCTTCATCTCAATTACATGAGACACTGGTGCATGGGATCTTTCATATTAGTGGATGCTGAATGAACTAGGTGAAGCCTTAGGCTACACAGTACCACAGATTTCCTAATGTGACTACATCCTAAAGCAATGCATGCCCTGCTACATCTTATGACTAAATTGTCTCATGAATATGCAAAATGTGGTTAAATTGTGGAGAATGCAAAATTATTTACAATTCAAATACCATCACCCAAATGCATATTAAAATTAATGACTTTTGGATAAATGCTAATGAATAGTAAATAATTCTGCTTAAAAATATTCGTACATCAATAATTGATGTGTTTTTCTTTTGAAACTAAGTAGTTTTATTTCCAGTTAGAATAGAAACAATAATACACTGGTTATTTGTACTAAATGGTCTTTTATCAGAATTTATACTTATGCCTACAAATTAAGTTTCTGTTTCTCAACAAGACCTCAGTCAGAATTATTTTATGCATAATTAGGTTTTGCTTATACAGATCAATACCTTGGCACAAACACTATACACGACTAGACTGGGCATGTTAACTGCCAAGAATTCATAATATAGGTATCAACCAAAAAGGGAAAAGTAGACATGTTTCAGCATGTTCATATGTGTGTACTCTTTGGCAGCATGGATGAAGTTCTGAATGGTGGAAAAGAAACCTCACATGAAGTCAGGAAATTTCTGAAGTTATCACCCTAAAATGCACACTTACACTCAGCACTGGAATAGCACAAGCCAACATCTACCATATGTGATTCTGCTTTTCACGTGTCAATTTATTTACATGTGGTTTTGTGATGACTAAGAAAACAAATCACTGGCTACCAGTGTGCAAAAGGGTTAATTGCTATAGTTGAAGTTAGATAATTTAACACCTAATATGGTTCAGTAAAAAATATCCTAAGTAGGCAAGAGATGACTGAAAAAATCAGTCATACAGACATGTTCATCAATAACATAGAATGACTAAGAAACACGAAGAGTTCCTTTCTAGCAAATATGCCCTGTTCCACTTTTCAAATTCCCATTTAAGACTGGATTAAACATACTTCTTGAATTGTTTAGATGAAAAAAAGCAAGAATGGGAACTAAATGAAATAAGAGTATCTTCAGTTTCCCTTTTCATGAAAACTGAACTTTAATCTCAGCTTTAGGGAACAGAGGTAAAAAAGGTCAGATTTTTTGTAGGTAATGTAATCTGCAAAATCTCATTTCATGGGCAGACTTTTTAGAGAGACCAGATATAGCAGAGTCATTTCCAATGAAACACTGATGGAAATCCACCTGTGCTCTTGCTCGATTGTGTCTCCCGTGCGACTCCATGCTGTGCTAGGCTCTGGTTCCCAGGGGCACTGGCTGCTAGAGGAAGGCAGCTCATGTGCAACCATCATTCTGAAACAATTGCATGGAATGAGGCACCTGGGAACAAACTGCAAATTTCTGTTCCTCCTACACAAAATTGTTCAGAAATCTCCTTTTTTATTTAATTTTTTTTTTTAAATCCTATATCTGTATTGCCTTAGGCTGCAATGGCATCTGTGGTTGTGCATTGTAGCAAGCAGACTCTTCCTTATCATGTATATCAATTCTTTTCCTGGCTATACAAGAAAATAACTATATATTCTTCCATTACCTTAGTGAAAAATAATAAAGTAACCCCATCAGCAAGAGTAACTGTATTTCATCAAAAGTGAATTTCCGCAAGGCACCACAAAGCAAATGACACTTTACAGCAGCTTCCAATTATTGTAAAGTGTTCCACTCCCACTCTGTCATGGATTTTTGATATTCATGCTGTAGCTCTGGTTATAGGAGTTAAATACTGTTGCAGCCTAACAAATCCATCTTTGTGATTTTAGTCTAATTGTTAGTGTTGAAGCAAAGACCACTTATGTCAGAAGAGCGATTAGAAACATACTTTCTATCAAGTATGTTTCCTAACATGAAACTGTTTCTGATTCAAGTTTGGTTACTTCAAATAAAAAAAAAAAAAAAAAAAAAAAAAAAAAAAAAAAAAAAAAAAAAAAAAAAAAAAGTGAAGAGAAAATGGTGGAGAAATAACAGTTTATGACACCACTATATCCCATCTCACAATTTTTTCTTCTGATGGATACGCCAGAATGGTTCTCAATTGTGATTACAGCTAGGATTTAGACTCAACACATTGGCACAAAAATTCCTTGAAATTAAATGTAAAGAATTACCAATCCTTATCCTGCCATGACATTTTGGTAGCCTATTCACATTCTCCAGGGGAAAAGGAGTATTGGCACACTTGTATTGAGGTATTCCTACTATATGTGTTAACTGATATCTACGGCTGACCTCCTGATGCATCTTTCATTAAGATCACTGCAATGGATTTGTGATAATCTGAATCCCAAGGAATCCAAAGAATCTCTTAATCCTATAAATCACTTTCAGATTAACATTACAATGCATAGATGAGGCCCAGTTGTGGATACATTCCATACTTTAACTTTGGATGGTCTGAGCAAAGTACACCAAAAAATAAAAACAATTTCCCCAAACCAGCCTCCTCACTTCCTTTGCGGAAAAAAACCCCAAAAAACTAAACAACCAAAAACAACCAAAAACAACCAAACAAAAAAACCCACCCACAACAACAACAAAAAAAAAAAGGTAAAAAATCCAAAAATCCACAATAAGTAAAAAAAACTATTTGAAAGTACCTTGTGGAGAAAAAAAACAAACAACCTACACAAGAAAACAAAGCTAAAATAGAAATAACACAGTTACAGTTTCCAAATAAGTATCTTCTCTTTTGTTTCTTATTAAAATTTAAGTACTTGAAGCCACTCAAAATGAGTAACAATTTTGCAGTTCACTTTTTTTGAGAAGTGAAACTAAAAATACACTCTCTATACAGAAAATATAGATATTTACAGTATATATAATTCTATATACTAATTTTCAATTCCCTTTTGAATGTGTTTGTGGAGTGCTGTAGAATTTTGATCATAAATGAGGAAGGGAAACTTTCAAATCAAAAGAATTCTGTCCATATTAAAATTAAAGTAACAAAAATATTCTGCTTATGACCTTGGCAAGCCTTTCTTGAAAATGTTTGGCTTTACAATATTTCCTACCAAAAAAAAACTATGTACATGATAAAAACATTTTAAAGAAAATAAATTAAAGCAAATCAGTTAAATTAGTTATTTCATGGCAGAAAGGAACTCTCTCATCTCAATTTTTATTTAAAGGAAAGGTGTCTGATTACATTTTGTATTTCATGCACCAGAAAGGATGCTTTTAGTAATCCAAATCTTTGATCAGCTAGAAGCTGGCTGGAGATTGTGTAGCCCTTGGAGACAAAAATAAATGAAATGTCTCCAAAGATCTGAAAATAAACTTACTCAATTAGGGGAGTGATAAACCAGGTTTTGAATTTGATTTTTTTATAAAAATTGATCTAGCAATCTTTAAAAAAAATCAGAACATAGAGGAATCTCATGCACTCAGTAGGTCATCTCAAAAAGCAACAGACACAACTGATTGTGAGGCTGAATGATTATGTAACTCAGAAAATACACTGTAGTCAGAGTTCTGTGATATAATAAATTGATATGTAAGTGGTTACTTTCTAAAGCTAATTTCTCTGATCTGAGATCAGTTTTGTACACAAAGTGTGAACTGTGGGTATTGTGTCCCTGTTGTTAGGTTTCTGCTTGCAGTTCATGTCTGTATTTTGTTATTTTTAGAGTGGAAATCTGTTCAATTTAATACTAAATGAATATAAAGTAGTTCCATCAGTGTGTGAGAGTGTGACTCAGGACATTACTGACAGTGAAAAAGGGAATGAAATCAGAAGGCATTTTGACTAATTTTTGAGGTGTAATGTGGATGCAATGGAATGAAGATTTAGATTCCTGTATTTGTTCTGGGGGGTTTTTTGTGGTTTTTTTTTTTACTTTTCTAGATAGTTCTAACCTAACACAGCGTGTGTTCTCTCAAAACACTGGAACAAAAGAGAATGGAAATTGTGCCATTACACCTTTCAACAGCATTTTGTCAAAATGTTGTTTTAGGAAATAGTGTATGTAGCAGTAAAATCTGAAGGCATCAATGGGAATTGCAGAGACAATACTGGTTAAGAGTTAAACCCAGAATTATTCACTTAGCCATCATTACGTTACGCTAAAGTACGCTGAAAACAGTAAAACTGAACACACTATTGAGAGGCTGTTCTTGGCCTCCTGACCTTGTAAATAACATTCAGGGGTCTGGATGCAGCAGCACTTTTGGCTGGGTTAGACTGGAAATCAGCTTTTGCTATGTTCCACTCTCAATTTCAGAAATGTGTCCAGAAAATATAGGTTTTTGCACTAACATGAATAACTTGATGGAACTTCTGGAATACCCAAAGTAAAATTGGTTGCTTGTCCCATTTCAAATTTTACTGCTACCATGGCATCCTTTTTTAATTCCAAGATTAATGTTCAATGACTGAATTACTTTTTCTGTGTTTATCATCAAAACTCCAAGGAGAAAAGGATGCAGGGGAGTATTCAGGAATATAAGCCAATAGGGATCAAGAGTCAGCCATAACTCTATGTCTGACCTAACAAACCTCCATCAGAATCCAGAGCTAATTAGCATTAGGTCATGCCGAATTAAAAAGACTCTGCAGGTTTAAGCCCCACTTTATTCCCAAGTTTGCTGCGGTAGCAGCAGGCAGCAAGGTGCAAATGCCATCCAAAGACTTAAACGACAGGATGCTTACAATTGCATCCCAGGGTGTTTGTCTGGAGGGAAGGACAGGAAAGAAGGACAGGTAATAGAACATGGGTACTGAATGGAGTGGAATAAAGCATTTGCATTTATATGTGTCAAAATGTAATCATATTTATCTTCATGATAAAAAAACACATTAGCCCTCCTGTTATGACTCTTCTACCATATTCAAAGAAGGTTCCAGTGAAACTTGCCATTTGATAATACCAAAAAGGAAAAGCAGCATATCCTCTTTACACTGATGGAAGTATCTGAAGCACAAATAAGCAAAATATCCTCCAAAGGTTAGATGACATCTCAACATCCAGGTTAGATAGTAGAGAATGGACTATCACTCCAGTCTTCTGACTCATAAACCTTTGCATTCCAGTGTGTTTCTCTGTTCTCTTACTAGTTCTCTGATACACTTTCACTGAATGGGAGCTCTAAACTAGTACAGAGCTTTTAATGTATATAACTTTTTGCCAAATATAGTACAAAGTTTGTCTAGAATCCTAACATGTCTTCTGCTGAAACAGTTCATTACAGCAGTTTTACATTTGTAATCTGAAAGTTTAAAAATAATTGTTCATGGTAAGGCAGCAACCAGAGATGATAAATATAAGAAATTCTGAGGTGCATGTTCTGTCAGCAATGAAAACAAGTAAGTGAATGGTATGGTTTGTCACTATATCGTTGGCACTTGGGTAAGTAAGCACTTTGGGAACAATCCCTTAGGGATCAATTTAAAAATGTGCCCCAAATTATGAAATGAAGCTCTAATAGTGGGCCAAACATCTTCAGCTATAGTACGCAGTGTAATGAAGAGCAAAACTGGAAAATGTTCTGATAAAGAGCTTTTATGCTTAAGTCCTCTACATTCCATTAAAGAGGGAAAAATAATATACACTAAGAACTAGATACATTAGAAGGACTAAATGCCTCTTCAGGCAACTGCTTCCAAGAAAGGTTATTTTGCTACAGATTCCCTGGAAGAGAAGACTTTTAGTTTGGCTATAAAAGCATTCTAAGTAAATGGAAAAGAAAAATTACATGAGATTTAGATACTTCCAGTTTCCTTTTTTGCATTGGATGTTTCCCAGATTTCTATCAAGTGTACTGTGAATGCAGCTTTTCAGCAGCAATCCCTTAAAATGGCCTTATACTGCACCTAGAAATGTGTTCAATTCTAAATGAAATAGGTTGTCCCAGGGAATATGGAAAACATATGTTAAAATGCAAAAGTGTAAGAAACAAAGAAAGGTCAGGAGTGGAAAGAACTTTGTGTGCTGTTAGCACAGAAAAGATACCAGGTGGTATCTGAGTGCCCAGAAAATATCAACGGAGCCCTTCTGTCAGGTAGCTAAAGAAGAAAGGAGCCACTTACCTAATGAGAGGAACCATGAAAGATGCAGGAATAGACTCAGAAAAGGATAAAATACAATTCAGAGAAATGTAAGATTTAAAAAATAGGTATGGCATGTAGTGCACAAAAAAAAATGGAGCCATTAGAGTGAGAAATTATAGGACAAAAACAAGATTTAGATAATGCCTGAAATTCTGCTTGAAAACATACCAACAGACTAATAATGAGGGAAAACCTGAGCTATAGGGAAAACTTGCGCTATTGGAAAGAATGAAGAGATTGTGAGCTTATGATGGGCACTGGAACAGGCTCCCGGGGAAAGTGGTCACAGCATCAGCCTGACAGTGTTCAAAAAGTGTTTAGACAATCCTCTTGACCACACAGTGTAACTCCTGGGGACGGTGCTGTGCAGGGCCAGGACTTGGACTTGAGGATTCTGTGGGTCCCTTCCAACTCAGAATATTCTGTGTCAGTCTGTGTAAACCATGTTGTTTCTGAAAGACTTAGTAATACAGAGCAATAGTGAAAAAAAGTTATGAGAAAAAGCATGAGATCAAAGGTGGAATTTTTTAGAGGAAAGAGAGAACATTTAAGTGATATGACACTAGGTTATATGGGATATATGAAGCTTCATCTACAGTCTCATGACACATATGTAACTATTGCAGACCTAAATCAGAAAAAACACCAACATCTGTCTGGGATTTCATACTTGGTCAATTTGGCTTTTGTTTGGAGCAACTTATTTGAATAGAAAATTACTTTAGTTGTTAAAGAATTATTTCTCTCTATTCTGATACCTTTGCTACCATTATTTTGAATTTTAGTCAACCATGGAGGAAAGGAAGAATATAAAAAAAACCCACCTGGGGAAAGTTAAGATCTGTGTAACTATCACAGAGCTGTTGTCAGTAAATATAAACACACAGTCATAACTATGTATAGAATTTCAACATTATGTAAATACATCTGGATAAGCACACAAGGTCAGGCATGGTTTGTTTTTCAAGAGGCTGAGGACCTCTGGAAGGAAAATAATGCAGATGAAAATTTTTAGGGACCTGTGCAGCTGCTGAAAGCAAGAAAGCAATCAAGACTGTGGGCATATAGGGAACATTTGTCAAAATGATGGTACTTGAAACTGGCATAACCTCTATACTCAAGAAACAAATATGGTGTGAGGACCAGCAGTATAAACTTTCCTATAATTATATCCCTGAGGTGTGGGAAATAATGTGGATGGAAGAAGAGATTCAGACTATAAATGTTTTTTTTTCTTTAATTTTCTTTTTTTTTTTTTGTAATCCAAACAAACACTTATCTAAGTAGTAGATCTCACAATTTAGAAATGTGCAATCAGTCAAGTAGACGTACAATATTAATTTTATAGAGGATTTAACAACTACAATAATGAGTTTAGTGTTTGTTGATTTCAGCCAGATTTGAACTACTGAATAAGACAGAAGATTAATTTGCAACCAAAGTTTTTCAAGTAGTGTAGAACATGGAGACTTAATTGATTACATTTTTCATAACTAAACCAAGACAATACTGATGACAATTAACTCAATGAAATTACTTTGTATTTCCCAAACTAACAGTTATTATCTGGAGATTTATCCTAGCAACAAAACCATATTTCAAATTTAGCCAGCAAGGATTTTTTTCATCCTTGGCTCCCCCTAATACTACAGAGGATAGAAATATTCAACAGTATGAGAAAGGAAAGTGCATTGCTATGTAATAATTTAATTTTTTTATCAGAATTATTATTATCAATTAATTATAAAATAAAAAAATAAAACAGTCATTCTAGAAGAGTTTTTCAAAGAGTTACCATTCAAAAATTAGGAAATACCAAAAATGTTACAGCCATGCTACCAATATCATAATCAGCAGAGTATGCTTATTTTTTAACCCTGCTTACAATCCTGGGTCTCAAGTGATTATCATTTCAGTTCTGTTTTGCCATATGCTGCATTTGCAGTTTTGGGTACATCACATCTGTACCATACTGCTCTCAGCTTTTAAATAGTGATAACTGTAGTTCTTTTTCTCGGATTCGTAGTAATTCTTCATGTTTTAATATTTTACTTAGCATTTCACCTGGAAGACGCTCACTGGGGCATTTAACAAAAAAATTTGTGTCACTAGCTTTATGGCAAAGGAAAACTGGGACCTTAAACTGCAGATCTACATAACTCTTGTTCTTGTCCATTATTTTAATTAAATAAATGGGACTTCTATGTGTATTGTGGATGTCTCCTGAGGGTTACAAAAGGAATTTTCCCATGAAATTCTCCTCCACAACTTCACACACACCACAGTGCACCAGAGACTCTCTCGCATTGTATCACCATTTTGCTTCAGCAATCGGTGTTTGTTGACAACCAGGTTCCAACCCTATTGCCAGTACTGATGATCAGAACCAGCAAGCTCACTTTGTTCTGTGGATCGAATCAGACTAACTCAACCCAGGTCCTCTTTCTGTTGCAACAGAAAAGAGCAGATTCTCCATATTTAAACAACACCTTCTACTCTAAGATAGTCGCACGAAGGTAATTCAACTGGTTGGACCACATCCATATAACCTAGAATCAATTTTGAATGCCAGTGGAAGTCATGTAGGCATGACAGAGATTTTCAGTCTGAACAAAAGAATAGTCTGCTTTTTCTCTCTGTTTTTCCGCAAAAAAAAACGCAGCACCAAGACAAAAACCAAAACCAACAGCAACAGAAACTAGCCCCAACACAGCAGGGAGAGATGAATGATGTATCTGCCCCAAGAAACTGGAAGTTGTGATGGCAGCTTAGGTTTTCCTGATGGACTTCTTCCTATGTGAGTCCTAGAAAACTTACAGAAACTAATTCAAAATAGACCTTTTAAATATAACTTTAAAAAAAATTAAAAATCAACATGCACTAGAAATATAGGCAGAAAAGCAAAATCTTTTATCTTCTGCACAACCTTCCATTCCTGCTGAACTCAGCAGGTTTTATTCACCCAGTGAAAGCCAGTGTGACCCAGATTTATAACTTTTCACAAAATTTGCAGGTATTTCAGACACTTCCCCTGTAAAAGATGTTGTTAAAAAGTGTAGAGATTGGTTGAGATGAACTGTTCTCTATGAGAGCAAAGCCTCTGTGTATTAAGCTAACAGAGGCTTGTGAGCATTTAGAAACTTGTGGTGGATTTAGATCTGAATAGTTAAATGAGAAGAGAGGATCACATTCTATGCAACTGCTGCAATAAATTATGCTCAACAAAAAACCAAAATTGTGACCACCTTTCTTCTAAAAGGAGAATGCAGAGTTGGTATGAACAATGAGAAGAACAGGTCAGCCTCATGAAAAAAAAATAAAAAAAGAGTGAAACAAAGGACTGTTGGACACTCCTGAATAAAAAAAAAATAAGTTGAACTAAGAAATCTAGGATATAACACAGAAAACAGTTGTGGTGAAAATATAATCAGTGTTTCCAAAAGAACAATCACAAGAGAGCAATAAACCTCTTTAATCCCTCACTAATTTTCAAAGATCTATGCTCCCTATGGAAAGAGAGATATAAAGCCTGCTAACCTTAAGAATATAAAAAACATCAAAAGCATAAAAGGTCACATAAAGTTCCAGAAGAAGCTTGAAGCTTTACCTTCATGTTAGCAAAAGAAAAAAATCAGCTTAATTCTTTCATGGTAGTGACTTAGAAAGAAGCTTTTTAAACCAGTTCCCAAAATGTAAATATGATATTCAAAGACAGGATGTCATTTTCAAAATCAGATTGGAACAGGATTACTTAATTAAAGGAGACAAATTAAAAATAGGAAATAGTACAGCTGGCGCCTAGGAAAAAAAAGGGTGGGATGTGAAGCACGTCAGTAAATGTTAAAAAAAAGGAAAATAAAGCAAGAGACAAAAAAGCTCTCAGTAGATGTGGACATCAAAAAGAATAAATGTGGGGATTTTGAAAATAATTTCTTAAGGATATGTGCACTATAATTTTAACAGCAGAAATTGCATTAAGTATAGACAGAAAGAAAGAAAGAAAAAGCTCGTTGTCAAATATTAGCTTTGAAGTATGGAGTTGTGACAAAGGTACTGTAGTGGATGAAAGCCAGCAATATTCAAGGCTTAATAATTCAGTGTTTCTCTCCAAGGCACTCTCTAAAGCTGTATCAATCAAAACAAAAATGCATTTAGAAATAGGGTGCATATGCAGAGCAAAAGACCATGAAAGCAGTCTGAATACTGAAAAGCTGGAGAACCTGCTGTCCAATTCATTTAAAGAGAATCTCTCATTAAATGTTTGCCGAATGTATGCAACTAAGCGTATGGGCAGTGTAAGAAGACAATACATAGTCTTTGTTATTTTTTTATTTGATTTTTCCTGATAGACTGCGAGATGGGAAAGAAATAATATCTTAACATTCAAATAAAAGAACCACAATGTATAATACTGAAGGTTTCACTGGAGTCAGTAGGTCTTATGGGACTTAATTACAAGGTAATGAAGGTGTAAAATGCTCAGAATTCCACTTTTTTTTCATTTTATTTGGAAATAGTATTTTTATTTCTCAGCTCAGAGCTGCACAGTGTAGATGACGGTGCCCCATTAGACTGTCCTGAGTCACAAGGCACTGGGAATTTTGCAGCTGAACTTCAGGCTCACACACTAATAATTTTCCTTTTCCAAAACATTTTAAAAACAAGAACAAAGCACTCCTGCTACACTTTCTAGGCTAATTTCTACAAAGCTACTGAATAGGAACAGACAGACAAGAACATTTTTTTTCTAAGCCCCAGTCGATAATTACATTTCTAATGAATGCCTGTGAATGCTGAAAATTTCTGAAAATCAGGCTCTTTGTCCTAAATAACAAACTGTTCAACCAAAAATTTTCCATACATGAAACTATTTCCTGACCATCCTGCAATCAGAAAGACCATAACTTTCTTCCTCTGACCCTCTGTTCTTTGTTTATTCTCTACCTGCTTCCTGCTTTTACACCCTTTCCCCTCTACTCCCATTTTTATTTCTCCTTTTATAGTTCTATTCTTGGTGAAAATCTGTTCAGGCATCCTCCAAAGCTCTGCTGAACATGGCCACTAATGGTAGCAATTCCTTTTGTTTTCTATCTTCTCTTCATCAGACTGAGTAAAAAATATGACAAGAGTCTTAGCAAACAGGTTGTTTTTTCTACTCATCAGAGCATTCTGTGACATACCAATTGATCACAGAAGCACATGAAATGAACACACAAATTTAGGAAAATCTACATTGAACCTGTATCCCAAAACAAAAGAGTTGAAGAGATAAAACTTCTTTCCTTTGACAGCATGTTGACATGGTCCAGATTCCTGTTTGCCGGTAGGATGGAAAATAGAACTATACAGGGAAAGATTTGAACAAAGGAAGGTGAGGTCAAACCTTTTATTATGCTAAGAACCTCAGACGTAAAAAGAAATGTAGCTCCATGCAGCCCAAAAAGAAATAGAATGACATAAAAAATACCAGTACTTGAAAAGAAAAACCCAAATCCGGTTTAACAATAGATATATTTTTTAATAGATTTTCTTCCAGTTCACTTTTATTTTTAGCAAGTTTTGTCTTACCAGTCACAGGAGCTGGACTTGCACACAGTTAGTTACCACATACCTAATGCAAGTCATTCTAAGAAAATTTTGGTGGAACATGTTCCAAGTTTGAAGAGATTATTGTTTCATAAATCATTTAAAATTACACAAGAAGTAACTCATCTGCACAAATTGAAAGTTTCCACCAAATACCTTGTTATTAGTTTCCTTATGCTTGTTTCACCTCCTTAATTAGGCATTTTGTTCCCTTCCCTTTACTCCCTTTCAGTAATTATCTCAATACTTAGAGCAGATTACAAAGATGCCTGTACAGACAGCCTACCATCAAGCCCTGTGAGCTGCCTCTTCAAGCCTTGCAATCAGAGATCTGTAACACTCATCTAATTAGACCTGGAAAGCAGAAGCTCGACCCTATATGGTAATCTGGACTTGAGCTCTACAGCTAAGATCTTGGGCTCTATAGGTACAAGGCAGAGGTAATTGCAGAGCCACTGATGGTCAGACTGGCTGCACACCCCGCAACAGGCTGGTGGAGCTGACTCGTTGCTTACATGAAAGGATGCTGCCTGTTCATGCTGGTCAGCAACTTCTTGTCTCTGAGAAAGACCAGCATACCAGACTTACAGCTTCTGCTGGAATGGTAACAGGGCAGTTATACCTCATTCTGGACAGGTACTCACCTTTCTAGCTCTGAACTCTTAAATTCTTTGATATCTGGTTTATGGTGGACATCTGATTCCATCACTTATCAGCTGTAAAATAAAGGTCCACACAACTGATTCAGCAAAAGCCAATACTTCTACAGAAAACTCAACCCTATTCAGCTGGGTTTGCTGAAACAGAGTTTTACAGTTTGGAAGAAGGATGGCTCAGCAGTCATGTGAGAAGGTGCCTTGCCAGTCCATAGCTGTCAGTTATGAGAGAATAAACAATACTGCCACAAGTTCAAAACATGTTAAGGAATGAATGCTCCAAGCAATTAACCTAGAGCAGCACAGCATGCTACAGTCTCCAACTACTGCAAGTCTTCCCTTTGTCTAAAGAAAAATGGTTTTTCTGAGTATATTGGATCATTATTTTAAAGTTAATGCAGTGAAAATTAGATTTTTTTTTTTTTGGTACTAATTGGTAACTTATAAATATTGTTCTGTTGCCTTTTAATACAGGGGTTTAGAAGTTTTTTGTGAATGCATAATTTATATTCAAATAGCCATGCTTAAATAATACTTCCAGTTCTTATTAACAGATATTCTCAAGATGATCAGTTGTCTTATATTTTAGAAAAATTGCTAATTCTGTTGGAATGTTTGACTATCTAATACATGCAACAGGCAAATTTGCTTTGATAGCTTAGCCTTTTTGGGGAAATATATAATGCAATCCCTGTATGCAAATCCACTTGCAGAAGCAGTATTAGCTGTCACACTTCCTGAACTTGTCGTGATGACTGGTGATGGAAGACAATGGGTAAAAGTCAGAGCCACTTTTCTCACCCTTGTTAAACTTTCTCTTCAGCAGCATGTGGCACTGCAGGTAATGAGTTCCACCTGTGTGTCACCAGCCTCACTTACAGAGAAAAAGCACTCAGACGTTGGAGGTAAAAAGTGCCTTCAGAGAAGCCAAAGTTTGCAGCTAAAAATAAGCCTTTGCATTCAGAGTTCTGCAGAAGTCCCAAATATTCCAATTACTTTTCCATGTTTGATACTCAGAAAAATCTTTTAGCAATAGTGTTATTAAGTGATCTTCTTAACTGGGGAAACTAAATACCAATAACTAACAATCAGCAATAGTTTTTTTTCCGCTACTGAATTCTTGAATTCATGAGTTAGTGTTACCTTAAGCTGGTAATGTTCTTCTATGACAAATATTTAGTATTAAAATTAAGAAAAAAGGTAATAGAAATCTTCAGAAATTATGAACTTTCGACACTATTTTGCAGATAAAATCCTACAGCAAACAAACTGGTCAGCAAAATTAATGCATCGAAATATTGGGAACCACAGTAGTTAACACCTGTGTGCATTAATGTACATCTTCTGAGTTAATGCAGTAGAACCATCCGAAAATTATCACCTTTCACATGTCAGCATTTTTGCAATTCCTATTGCATCCTTTCATAAGAGACAAATCAACTGTATGCTGATTGAAGCAAACTGTCCCATCATATGTGGTAAGACACAAACTCATAACAGAGTAGTATATCTATGCAGGGATCTCCTTAACTCCAGGAGACCCCGCAATATGTAGAAAAGTCCAGGTTTCCGGCCCGTGCTGTTGAAGGAGTAGTCTGGAGTCGTTTGTTCGTGTTCTCAAGGCAGTTTATTAAGTCCTTATCAAAGGGAGATTTCTCTGCCCTGCCAGGGTCGACACAGAACGCGTCCAGAGACACACTGTGCCCGCCCCGGGTGAGCTGTAATCTTTTATACTAAAAACTACGTATTAAATGTTTACAATTAAGTACCAATCTGTGCCACTCACACCACCATGTCCAGATCTGTGTCAAACCAATCCAAAAGTGCCAGCATCACCAAGAAGATGGAGGTTATGAAGAAGAACATAANCCTGACACCTCTGGCAAGGCTGAAAAGCCTCCTGACCAGGTTTTGGGTTGGCCAAAGGCATCATAGGAACCCCCTGGGTTCCAACATATCTATTCAACACCTGTAGCAGAGTCTTTTCACTCTATTTTCAAGTATTTTTTCCAGTTTTTTCCAAACTAGGAGAGATTTTGGTCTCACACGTAGATTTGCAATGAAATTTGCCAAAATCTAGTAAACTATGGTGTGCTGGTTTTGCATTAATTGACATTTGGTGAGGAGGGAACTATTACATATGGGTTGAAAAGGGAGTTTTGTTTGCACAATTCCATGTTATTGTCTTCTGTTAATAAAAAGTTTACCTAATGCCTCTTTTGTAGACTTTTATTTTTTACCCTGTGTGCAGCTGAAAAAGAATAGGCTAAATAAGCTAGTTTCAGACACATAGAAGCACATGCCAGGAGCTTGCCTGTTTCAGTCACATTTTACTCCCCTTTGTTCCAGCAGAACTCTCATTCACTTGAAATTGAAATTTTGACTAAGGACTAGAATATTTAATCTCTATGTCAAATGGTGAAATAAAGTATGTTTTCCCTGACATTTCAACAGCTTTAGCTGTATCTGTGTTGATTGCCTCCAGTATCATCAAGCTATATTTTTTCCCCATAATTTTTTTTCTCACCAGGATTTTCTCACTGTTAATTTTAGATCAGTCTTGCATAACAGAATTCTCATGCATTATCAACTGTGTTGAATATTCTGATAACTTTCAGCAGCCTAATTTTTCATGTTCAACAAGATTTGAGGTCTTTCTGAAATAACAGAGTAGTCATTGAAACTTTTCACACTGTACATACTGCAACAAATTCAGTTCTCTGATCAATAATAACAGGATACAAAATTCCTACAGCTTATTTTAGCAAAGCGATATTTATGTAGCTTTGGAAGAACCTGATAAGTCACTGGATACAGGAGTAGTTTTCCAAATATTTAAAGCATAATTGTAGCAACTCTAGATATAAATTTTAATAACATCTGCTTTAGGGGATATCTCACAGCAGACTTCTAAATGTATGATGTTTAAATGCTGCTACAGAGGACTTCCAAAATACTCATTTTCACAGCCCAAGCAACCTCAGAAATTGTGGAGTTTGCTATTTCTTAGTGTGATAATAATACTTTACAATTTAACCAATCTTGTCTTGCCTGCCAATCTTGTCTTACCTGCTGTGTTAGTTATATCTAACTGCTAACAAATTAGTTAAACCTAACTTGTATAAATTATGTCCCACTTTAGCTACAAATGTCATCTATAGGCACAATGAATTTATTCAACCTGATGTAACTGACTGCACATGTTTCTAACAAAGATATAACTTCAATTTCTTCAATTACTATGAAATATTATCATTGAAGATCTTACCCTGAAAGCTGGGATTTTTTTCAGAAATGTTTGAGCAAGCAACATCTTTTGCAGTATTTCTTCTCTTATCATAGTCAACACATCTCTTCTTATCAGCACTGAAACACATAGCTTAAAAACACATACATGCAGATAACACTTCGCTCAATATTTTTCCTGTGTTGATAAGAAAAAAAAGCAATTTTAGTTGGATTTAGATGCATTTTGGAAAGGCCATAAAGAGCTGATAAAAAAAACCAACCTGCTAGTATGTAATAAGACTGTAAAAATAGCACTGCCAAGTTCAGTTCATGAATATGGACAGCCACAAAAGTGGTTAAGACTGTCTCCTTTTGTCTTCTTCAGTTTGGAGTTGTTTTTCTTTTAATAAAAGACATTCCATTGGTAAAACCATATGGGTCAAATCAGACAGTTACAGGCCATACAACCTCGCCTTTTACATAAATAGACAACTCATGGGAGACTTAGAAAGCCTCATTTTATTGCAGCATTTGAACAATTTTTGAAGCCATAAATGCTCAACCATAACTTGCTGATGTCTGATCAAGACCCTCATTTTAGCAGGTTTATTTATTTATTTTTTATTATTTTTACCATTTGAGTTGAAATTAGTTCCCATCCATGTTCATCTCAGATCTGAATTTTTCAACAAACTTCTGACGAATTACCTTATCCTTCTCTGAGAGTAAAGAAGAAGAAAGCCAGGAGTATTCACAGCCTAAATGATTTCTAATAATTTTTCCACAGGGGAGACTGAGAGGATCAAAAGAAGCTAAAATTTTGTCTTCCAGTATAATGTGCTATTTTCTGATCTAACAAAAAGTCTTGGTCAAAGCACAAATTTACAGTTTGCATAGAGCCACTATAAGAATTGTAGCTAAAAACTTCCAAATACCCCATGGTGAGACAGTGCTAATTTGTTATTAGACTTAGTCTGATGCCACAGTTATAGTATCCATTTTACCAATATGGTCTCACCATTTATTTTGGTATATTTTTGCAATGTTTATGTCAAAACAGTCCATACAAATATGAGTGATCCTGTTTTAACTACTATCTCTCTCCATTGTAAAAGAAACATTAATTTAAATATATAGGTCTCGAAAGTACCTCTGGGTCTGCATGTGTGTATATCTTTGGACACCAGGCCACTTGTGATTTTTCTGTATTTCAATTCTACCATTACTGACCCTTGTAGGTACAAGAGCAATGTGAAGTTTATGTATTAATGCTTGTTTCTTAAAGCCCATATTGATTATTCCAAAATAATTTCCACCAACAATGTATCAGGGAATGTTTTTGCTAAATACTACGATGAACATAAAAGTATTGTGTTGTGTTTTTTTACCTTTGTAGTCTATTTCACTGGTATTTTTCCATTTCACATCAGTCTTTCTCGACTTTCAGGAAGTTATAATATAAAAATCCATATCCCCTTGTTCAAAAGCTTTGAAACCACTTTGATTTTGTGTCTGATAACATCCCTATGTCTTACAGACTAAAACTACCTCCTTAGTAAAGAGTAGGAATAATTTAATGTCTATTTATTTTCAATTAATAAATCTTGTTGTGCTCAACTCATCCCCCATTGAGAACACAGTAAATAGGGCTACATTCTAAAAATGGCAACAAATCTCAGAGACTCTGAATAACACTCTTTTTTTTCATATACAAAAATCTGCCATTGGTAGAAAATTATGTATAAAGTTGGGTATTTTTCAGTTAATTATTGTTTGATGATTGATAGTGATTTTTTTGTGCTTGTGATTCAAACACCTTATAAGTATGTTAAAAAGATGAGCTTAGAATAAAATTTTACATTAAAATAAGAGAATGCTATGTTAGAATAACACATTTATCAATGTTTACTCATGTTAATTTTTTTTTCTTTGTTAAATTATACCAGGATCTTTTAAATTGGGTGATTTTTCTAAATTCCTGTGTAATTTATTCTCAATCCCCTTTGATAATGATCTGTAAAAAAAGTAACATATCTAATATTTTTAACAATGAAGACAAATAGATGGACTAGTGACTGGGCTGTCATCCATAGCCTAGTGACAATGGAGCATGAAATAAAAATGGAATAGATGTGTTTAAGATTTCTGCTCTATGCTAGACAGGTAAATGCAATATATTTATAAATATATACATATTTCTATATAGATGTACAAATACTATAAAAATAAAACTTTCTCTAAAGTGAACATCCAAATCATAGAGCTAGTGGTCTGTATCATGTGTCTATCATATCAAAAAATAAGACATAAGAAAAAATGTAAATCTTTATCCATGTGTTTAAAGTTTCACAATTATTTCTAGCTCAAAGAAAAAAAAACTGACAGAAAGCTGGAAAATGTGAGGAAAAACATATTTTTAAAAAATTTAAGTATGCTTTATGTCAATCTAACTGCACTTAAGAAACATAGTAGAGTTTCATACATTTACATTGAAATAAGAATCAATACAAAACTGTTCTCTTGGTTAGGATACAAGTAAATATTTGAAGACTGAGACAAAAAAATGTTGAGTGTTCCTCTAATTCTTTGCTGCCAGTTTTCCAGCCTTCTTTATTGGGGGAAGAGCAGGTTACACCTTCTTTAACATTTCTTTTCTGGTTAATATATCCATCCAAGTTATTTTTTTGGAAGCCCTTCTTATTTGGTTATTTGTCACATCCCTTACTAAGTTTAGTTCCAGCTTCACCTTGGTCCTCCTAACACTACCCCTAAACAAGCGAACTTCATCCCATACTCTTCCCAGGTTACCTGTCCTTGTTTTCACTGCCCATGCATTTGCTTTTTTCCCTTTAGTTTGACCAGCAAGCTCCTACTCCTATCTCTTGCTTTCCTTGCTCAATTTCTTGCTCCTGGGGATTGCTAAATCCTGCACTCTATGGCATCTTCCTTAAAGATCTGCCAGCTCTGTTTTTCCCCCTTGTCCCTGACAGCAGTCTCCCAGCGAATTCCTCTGACTACCTCCCTGAAGAGGTGGAAGTTTTCTTTCCTTAAGTTTAGGGGCCTGACTTTATTCTTTACCTGGCACATGTCCCTCATGACTGCAAACTCCAGTATGTGGTCACTGCAGCACAACCTGACTCCAGTCTTGGTGACCTCAATTAGCTTGTCTACATTGGTAGCCATCAGATCCAGTACTGCATCCCCACTGGCAGTACTGTCCATTACATCACTTAGGGAGTCATCCTCCCTACATTACAGGAGTTTCTTGGGTTGCCTACAGCTTGTTGGGCCTCTTTCCCAGCAGATTCTGGAGTGGTTAAGTCCCCTTGTCCAGCAGGATAAGATGCTGTAAGTCAATATGTTCCCTTGGATCAGGGGCCAGTAGCAGATATCAACCATGAGTTTTCCTTTGTGGCCTCAGTCTCTGATTCTTATCTTACTTAAGCTTTCAGCCTGCTCGGGGCTATTCTTCAGATGCAGCCCTTCACACTCAATCCACCTCTTGAGGTACAGGGCAACACCTCTGTCCCTCATTCCTTCCCTGTCTCATCTGAGCAGTCTGTAGCCACTGATAGTCACACCCCAGTCATGGGATTCATCCAGCTGAGTTTCACTTGGACACGTCCTCAGCTAGACTCTTCCACTTCATGTGTACTGCATAGACCTGTTTCTCTGATGTGAGACACACTGTACATATTTATTGCTGAAAAGAAAATCTGATTATTTAATAAACTCATTTACCAACAGTCCATTATAAACCAAACATATGAAATTAAATTATCAAGTCCTAAGACCAGGTGTTCTAGCAATGCATATAGCTGATTGCTAATCACTTATTTTAGGTTTAACTGTTGAGGGTTTTTTTCAAAATTAATATATACTAATTTGTAAAATAACACAGCTGCAACTGAGTAGAAGCTAAGGAAACAAATAAGCATTTTTGTTCTATAATTTTCTTTACTGTTATGTCCTGTTATCTGAATACAAGAATATAAATACTGAGGCAGTATTTGTCAGTATCTTCTTCTTATAATTCACCCCTCCTTTCCACATTACCTAACTTCCAAATTCATACCACAGCTGTCATTCTTAAGGGTTGTACAAGCAATTGATTTTTCAGTTCACAAAAGAGGTGGCATTTGTCGCTAAAAGAATGGCAATAATAGTTTGGAAATATGCATTCAGTTTTCCTCCAGCTGAGAGAGAAGTGCACCAAAATATTCTACACTGTTTCCATACATGACAGGACAGAATCTAGACAATATCTTCATGGATAAAGAAAATAAGGAACAAATACAGATCATAATCTTCACCAATAAGGAGGGGAAAAAATATTTCTACTTTCCTGTCTGTCCTGGAGTTTCTCTTGTCTTTTTCTATATATTTTTTTTTTTATTCTGTGTGTAGAACTTCTGGCTCTGTCAGATCATGAACAGTTAAACTGTCACACTGTACAGTTTTCCCACTGCAAAATCTTAATAGGTCCATTGGTTTAAAAGTTTAAACTCATAAGAAGAATTGTTACCATTATAGTGAATGTTCCAAAATTCTAAACATTGTTGGTTTTTTTCAAATTTGAATCTTCACCTTATGAGATTTCACAGGGGCACTAGCACAAATACTGGGTCAAGAAACTGATTCAGGCCAAGTGTGGTAGCCTCAGTTTAACTATTTTAGATTTAAAATGCATGTGACCTCAGAGCATGACTCCAAGATATTTATATATAGATTTAAAATAAATCTTACCTATACCCATCTCACTGGTATGATAAAACATGGAAATAATATAAAAGCAATAAAGCAGGACGTTTATGGGACTCAACTCCAATTTTATTCTGAAAAATTTCTGGATTTTACAATGCATAAGTCACAGCTTCTATGCAGAGGTTTTTATTTTTATTTTTTTTCATTTTATGTGTGTGTATGTGTGTGCATGAAATAAATGCTTATAATAAAAAAAAAAAAGGGCTTATGATTTGCCTTGAAGCTATGAATAGCATCCAGGATAACTCATTTCAAACCCATTTGCTCTCCCTTACAGTATGGAGAAAAGCTGAAGTTCAGAAAGAAATAAGGAACATTGTAAAATGTTTGTCAGCCTTTACTAGAATAATTTGTTGAGAGTCTATGTCTCGATCAGTAAGGCATGCTTAGATTCTATGTCTGTCAACTTCTGGAGATAAAAGGGATGTGGAAGAGAAACACAAGGTCCTCGTACTTTCTTGGGAACTTTGAGCATACAGATTAACTAGGTGTGCCATATGTCTGATATTGACTCTGGTCATCTAAATGAAAGAGTTCTCCAAATTCCTTCCTCTTCTCTTCTCTTCTCTTCTCTTCTCTTCTCTTCTCTTCTCTTCTCTTCTCTTCTCTTCTCTTCTCTTCTCTTCTCTTCTCTTCTCTTCTCTTCTCTTCTCTTCCCTTTCTCCTGTTCTATGAAATTATTCTAGAGAATAATTACATTACTTTGCCCAAAACCTAGATAAAAGACAATAGTGTAAATATATATATATGTATGTGTGTACGTAAATCACCAAGGAATACTTACACATTTTTATTAACTATAGAGATTAACCATTCAGTACATTTCTTGGCCATGAGTAGTAAGAAATCCTGCAATATTCAATGTTATACAATAGCCTTATTCATTTAAGTGCCATTTATTTCCCAGTAAAGTCCATGAGTATGTTTTCCCCCAGCTTACAGACTGCAAAGACAACTCCTCACTTCATATTCTGAATCTCCTTTTTGACACTGGAATAGGGGGGACTGAAGACAATGTCAGTTAAGATTCAGTCTGCTTTCTTTGAAATAAGAAAATACAGCCTTTGTACTGCAGAACTCTTTCACAAGGTTTAAAAATATACTTCTGAACAGAAGTTTTGCTATCCCCCTGCTTATATGCCCAATTGTGCTGTAATATAATGCACTTTAACAAAATTTGCAGAAATGTTCTACAAGTGCATGTCAGAAAATTCAAACAGACTCGCTCTGCCATCTGCTAGTTGTGATAAGAGACTCATCTGTCTGTTGAGCAGGTAGTGGAGAGACTCACTGAAGAAAAGAGAAGATAATGAAACACTGAAAACGTGCTGTATTTCACATTTGCTTATGGACATGCATCACCTAATTGGGGGTCAAACCAATGTTATGAAGTATTTAGAATGCATTGTGGATTCAATTTGAATTAACTATGAATATATGCAGAACATTACAAAGTAAACCTATTGCTGCAATTTAGCCACCGAACTCTACTCCATCTCTGTTTCAGTGACAAGACTAACAAGAGTAGGTGTAACCATGAAGGGTCACTTATCTCTACTGCGACACTCATAGCACAATACCAAATTCCTCAACCTCCTGAGGACACATAATTAAAGCAGCATAAACGTTAGCTCCATAATTACAGTAAGTCTGAGTAAGGACAGTGTGCAGTTGCAGTGCTCTAGACAAAAAAAGAAGTGACTCATTCCTTTTTTTTTTTCTCAGTACCAACAGGAAAGTACTACAGATCTGAGCTATTTTAGAACACAATTATTTTATTTTCCATTGAAAGCTGATACACATGCCAAGGCATTAAAAGCTTGACTTTTACTCAAGCCTGGCTTGATGGCTGCATCCTTTGTAGACATGGTTTCCACCCCATGCAAAATATTCTGAAATACAGTTAGCTTAATAAGCCCTTAATGCTCTTGCACCCTTTATTTTCTCTCATGTTGCCAGACAGAAAGTCCTTCCAAAAGCTAATGACATTAATGACATCTGTTGGCTGCTATGGGATAGCAGCCCACCATTAGCATCTGTTGCTCTGTGACAAGTTAACTCTGAAAAAAGGCTGAAAAAGTAGCTTAAATGTACCCTTGTTGGTGACACCTGAAGAAGCCATGTTCATGATGAAGAAATGAGATTAAAAAGAATAATCTAAAGCAGACTATGAAGATTTTTAGGATGGTGATGTTTCCAGTATCATCCTAAGAGAGGGTAGGGAGAAAGCTCACACAGATCAGGAGAGGCTGAAAAAGGATCTCTCACTGGGGAAAATAAGAAGAACCAAAAGATAGGAACTGAGATTAGCTACAGGTGTGGATCCCTAAGGGGAGTGATGAACTGCAGAGGAACAACTCTGAGTGGGATAGGACTAAGCTTTTATTTTACGTGACTGGAACAGAGAGGAAGCCCACATACAACACAATGTGTTCTTCAGTGGTGTAGGACTCTATTCAGGATGAAAGGCACAAGGCCTGTGAAAGGGTAGACTTGAGGGAGATTTGACTGATTGTTAGATACTCCCCCACATGAGGTAATGCGAAAGGGAATACCCTGAAATGGCAAATAGAAGTATAACAAGGAAGAATAGGGTAGTAAGACTTATCAAAAGACTAGTCAGGAAAGCTTATTTTTGGCAGTTCTCAATAAAACCCTTCCATCTGCTTTTCATTCTCTCTTGTCCTCTCTTTCTCAGTGAAGTAAATCATGCAGTACCTCTCTCCAGGCTGGATGAAATATTTATGTAGATCTTCTTCCTTTTGCCTGACATATTCTATCACCAATTTCCACAAGAGGATTTCTAGTGTTCGTCTCTTCCACTGACCTGGCTGTGCCCTGTTTCTAGTTGTGCCTAGGTTTCACAGGCTTATCTGAACATTTCATGTAGTTTTTTCAGACCCCTTAGAACTCAGCCTCAACTATGTAAACGCGAAGAGATTTGTCAAATCTGCAATGATAATTTAAAAATAGATGTTTTAACACAGCAAATATTACTGATGAAATTTAGTTCTAGAGATAAAATATTCAAATGTAGAAGATACAAGCCATTCTTGATTAAAACTAAATGACATTTCCTTCACTACAAGTAGTTTGGAATGTTAGTAGCTCTAGTCTTACCTGCCTGATTTCCTTTCAGAGCATGTTAAAAGTTTAAGAACACAGATAAGTGTCTATCTTAATACTTTGGAAGAATAATGTTAAATTGATACTGCAAACAGATCTTAAAATACAGGTAAACACAGTGGAAAACTTGTAGGAGCAAATAAAGGTTGTAAGACATATATGATGCTTTTCTGTATCCTAGTGAATCTTTAACAATTTCATTATGAAATCTGATTTATTTATATTTGTATATATATAGTTAGTTCAGTTAGGAGCAACATAGTTTAGTTACTCAATAAAAAGTGTTTTCCACAGTGTGTAAGAACCAGTATGAGAAGTTATTACAATTCTTAGTGAATTTCTTAGTTTTATCATCGCATAAAATTCTACCAACTAATCACAATTGGTCTTTCATGAACACCATTGAAGGCAAAACCTTAATAATTATGAGGAAAAAAATGCCTGTTGTGTTTCTGTAAAACTCTAATCCATGTTAAGGCAAGGCACAATGGAGAAAGAGGCATATGCTCGCAGGTGAAGGACATATTTTTTTAGTAGACTAAAATAATAATGGTGAAAGAAAGCTCCTGACAAAATACAATATAATAGAATCATAGAATGGTTTTGTTTGGAAGAGAACCTTGGAGATCATATAGTTCCATGGGCAGGAATACCTTTCACTAGACCAGGTTGCTCAGAGCTCCATCCAGCCTGGCCTTGAACACTTCCCTGAATGCACTCACAGGAAAAGACCTTTTTCCTACTATACAATCCAAACCTATTACCTTTCAATTTGAACCTGTTGTTCCTTGTCCTGTCACCACACGCTCTTGAAAATAGTCTTGCCCCATCTTTCCTGTAAATTTCCTTGAATTTCTTGTACAAGTATTTCTGCTCCATTAGAACTTTGGATGTCTATTTGCCATCAGTACTGTACACCATTCCTGTCTTATTTTCTTTGACAGTGAAGCTTGGTAATATTGTAGTTTCATACAGAACTGGAATGAAATTGAGTAATGTTAATTTTCCTTTGTAGTAGAAGTTATGCATTTTCAGCAGCTAGACCAAGTTTGACATTTTATGAATATCTTGTGTTACTGCCATGCTCAGGCAAGCTGCTTTATGCACTCTGCTACAAGAAATCTCTCAGCTTCACTCTTTTTGATTCTGTTTATACATCTGCTCCAAAGATGGCAGATACGTTGCAGCTTTCAGTCTTCCTTCTCACAGCTGATCCCTTAGGTGGAAGCATAAAAGCAGTATTTACCATGGTGGTGGCTGAGCTTGCCATAGTTTCCATTTTTTCCTAAAAATGATTGTCCTTGAATTACTATTGGGAATGACCTTAACCAGTGGGTCTTTCCAATAGCATTCTTTTGAGATACTTAGTACAATTTATACCCTGTAGATAGTTGTGTCAGGCTTTCTGCTGGCACAGAAACCATTGACATAATAATTTTTCTTGGCTTTTATCTTCAAACCTTTTGTAAAAATTGTAAGGAGTTAGATAAGCACTTCGGCACTCGTGCATTCAGAGGCTGTGGACACATCTGTAATAACAAATACTGCCCCTGGTTATCAACCTTGGATATCGGTGGTGACCTTTCTTATTAGCACTACCCTCCAATATAATGAATAGAGGCTTATAATTACCTGGAAAGAACTCATTAATTATCCCCATCACCTTTTCCTTCTTCAAGTTGTCTTTATCTTACAAGATCACATCTGTGACTTTGGAGAATGATACAAACCCCAATCCGGATGTTGTACACACATAGTCAATGAACAGTAAACTACAGTTTCTACAGCTATAGTAAATGGTCATTATCTGTAGATATATTAGAACAGTGGTTTCTTGTAAAAATGTATTTAATTATGCACAAGCATATGCAGAATATTTGTTTACACAGTTCCTTTGTGTATGTGGGAAGACCTCCTGGCAAAGTTAAGCACCTTTACATGCATACAAAATTTCCTATTTCGATTGACAGAGCTTCATTAAATTATTTATAATTACCTTCTTCATTCCCTTTCGTTATGACTGGTTTGAAATAGACATGCACAAAGGCATTTCTAATCATGCACTTCATTAATATGAATAAATATTCCAGAAGGCCAAGATTATGCACCTTTCACATATTTTTCCTCTGTGGAGTTGACTTGGCAGAAAATCATGAATCACTCATTTTTTCTGATAATATAGTAAGCAGTTAAGAACATTTCCTTTTAATAATCTCTTGCTATTTTACCCTATTGTAACTGGAAAAGTATGGAACATAAAGAAGATAGGGATATATTTGGAATAAAATATACAAATAAATGGGACAAAGGAAACAGTAGGGTTTTTTTCAAAAAATATTCCACATTTCTGGAGTTTTGCAAAATTAATGTATCCTTTAAAGAAAAGAGAGTTTTTATTGTATTGCTAACTACTACTATTACTACTATAGTAACTGTTGATATTTTGTGGTATTTAAAATCTATTACCTCACACTACGGATTTAATTCAAGATTTAATACAGATTTATTACGGATTTAATTACCTCATGAAATTTGTATTTTTACTCCATAGCTGCTAACTTGAAATCTGAAAACTTGTGGCTAAGGTCTTAATATTAGCATCAGTAGCATTCTGAACTGAGAATTCCAAAAGTCATTTCCATTCGACACACCATATTTTACAGTTTGCAGCTTCTAAAATGGAAGGAATACAGATTCAAATGTGAATAGAGCTTTGCACATTTGGGATCACCAAAGCTGCTGAAGTATGACTGAACAAGAGCCCTCTCTCAACACCGTCTTTGAGTATCAGGGTTGAGTACTCAGATAACATAAGGGAGGAAAGTGGACAAAGATGCAGTACTGCATAAAACAGAACTTTGCACCAGCCTGTTGCAATCTTTGAAGATATAGCAAGGCCTCCGTGGAGAGAAAATGCATAGTCATGTACTAAACCCTACTTCCTAAGACCCT